>CAUYSK010060108.1:0-50692 GCA_963575035.1 Avahi laniger
ATACACTTTACCCATTGAGTGCCTGAATCCTGCCATGCCCACCCAGCTGATCAAATCAGGACGATGCTCCCCTGAAATTGCCCACTCACCCATCTAGGTGGAATGGTTTCACCTTTCCTTTGGGTACTCCTGTGTTCAGTAAATAATTCTCTCATGGTGATTGAAACAAAAACATTATACTTAGGTGTTTGCAGAGCTTGATCTCTCCCTGACCATCACTTTTGCTCATCAGAATGGAAGCCCTTCAATGGCTGTTACTCTGTCTTATTTGTTTTTGTAGCTTCAAGCAAAAAGTACCTGGTCCTTGATTCTTAGTAGGTCTTTAGTAAGTGTTTCCTGATTAAATGAATAATGAATCAATGAATAAATGTTTACATAAGGTGGTAAATTGACAGTCTTTTTTTTTTTTTTTTTTTGCCTTGTACTTAATGATCATATTTTCAAGGGAACTCATTCAATTTAGGCAGTTTGTGACCACAAGATAGATTATAAGGGACTGAGTCCATGAGCTGAGACTCATTCTAACTTTGTAAATAAATAATCTAAAAATGATTACAAAGCATTTACTGAGCACCAGTAAGTCTCTAAATATTATTCTACCTCTAAATAAAATTGGACTGGGACAAAGTGACCATGCTTTATACAAAAACAGATTTCAGAAAAGACATTAAACCAAATAAGTGTTCTGTCTGTGAGGCTGGTAAACTCCATGAAAGATGATGAAATGGAAAAGCACAGAACGATGAATAACAGATAACCTTTTGAGGAAGACAGTTTGGTGCCAGTAGATTCCCCAAAAGGCTGTGGACTCTTGGATTGATATCTCCTAAAGACTTTGAGTCCTGCGCTATGAGCATTAATGTAGAAGGGCACGGTTCCAAGAGAGACGAAAGTGAGTTGTAAATATCCTGACATTAAGTATATAAGATACAAAGTACTTTATAGCCATTATTTTATTTATCCCCACAAAATCCCGTTATCATTATTTGTTTTAGAGATGAAGAAAACAGAGGGACAAAAGGCTCCGTAATTTGTCCAAGATCACATACTTCAAAATAAAGAAGTTAATATTTGCACGCAAGCAGACTTTCACCAAGGTGTTAGTACATTCCTAGCCATTATCCTGCTCCCAAACTTAGGATATATCAAGAAAATTCTCCCGATGGTGAAATTTTATAAGTACAGTTTCACATTCTTTGTAATGATTTGGGGAGACCAAGAACTGACTTCAGATTTGCAACATCCTAGTATATGTTTAATCTTGGAAACAAGTCTCCACGCTATAGCATCAGGATAATAAATAAACCACCACTTGAGAAATGACTATTTAATGATACATGTTGAGATCTTTCATACAATGTGGAAGATATGAGATCTTTCATACATTGTGTTGACTTTTTCCTTTTCATCTTATTTTATCATTCAGTAAAAATCATCCTTTGGTACTTCTTATCAAGAATATTTTTGTATGCTACTAATTTTCACAATATTTGTGTGTAAAATATATGTTCCAGTGGGGGTATACAGTAAATAATTAGAATTTATTTAAATAGCCTATGTTACCTGACTTATGTAAATGGAGATATTTCCTAGGACTAGTTAGTTCTTTTCCTCAAAATAATTTATGTGTACATGTTATTTAAACAAATGATGATCAGAAATATTTTATGTTACTTTAGTCTAAACATTGTAGAGAAAATAACTAATGGCGTAGAAAAAAGCATACCACGACAGCTGAAGGAGGTTGAAAATTATTACTAATTTTTAGGGATAATATTCTGATATGGTGGCCGGCATTTTGCCAGCCAAGCAGATGGACACATTCAAGTCCTTACTTGTTGCTATGAAATATAAATAGTGAGGGCACGATGCCAACCTGAGGACATCAAAACAAATTACTTTGGAGGTTAAGGGGATATACCATTACTAATCCACCTTTGAGCTAAATTAGCCTTCAAAAATAAAAATGGCCCCCCAAAACATGTCTAGCCTAACGCTAGAATTATTTTAACCGAGTGGGATTTTGGAGGAACTGTAGACAGCTATTATGATTTTCCAAGCTCACAAAATGTGGAATAAGCAGTTTGATGCAGAAAATATATTGATCTGGGGATACTAAAAGTGAAAACAACAGAGATCTACCCTTTAATGAACTTCAGAAGTAGAATCATGTAGTAATTTTACAGTTGCAAAAAATAGTATGCTGTATTTCCTTAATCCTAAACCAATAATCCTTCTCATCCTTGATGTTACAAAGAATTAGTGGTCAAGGTCATGCATAAAATACTATGCAATATGTAATAAGTGAAAATAACCTGTATAAATGTCTCTTTGCATTTACCGTAAAGAATCTTTCCAAGGTTTTCCAAGAAAGAAAAGCAGAATAGATCAATTGTATAAGCAATTTTAAGGGTTAGTGAATTCTCTTTCACCTCTCTGGACCTCAATTTTCTCAGGGGTACATGGCCTGCTTCACATTGGCAGAGCTACGAAAATTCATTGAGAAGAATTCTGCAAATGTGACATTCTCTTTCAATGCCTGCTCTAACACTTTTGACTGGGATTCAGCACCTGTGAAATCTCTATCTGGTTCCTTAACCTTGGTCAAGTCATTTAAACTCTGTGGGTCATATCTGTAAATCAGGTAGAAAAAATATAGGTCCTAACCATGCTACCCAGGGTTTCTAACAAGAGAGATTTTTTTTTTTTGTATAAAATAATAATGAAAGGATGGGAATAGAGATGGAAAACCAGGATCAAAGGAGAAACATATTTAGTGACTTTTAAAAAAATGAATTATATGTGGTAATAACTTACAGTAAATTATACGTGGGGAGAAATATATAGAAGAAAAAACACATATGGTTTGAGTTTTGAAAGAAAATAATGTTGAATTTTACCAGTATTGCTAATACAGAATGAGTGCCTAATGAAAAGTTTATTCTAGATAATAACCTTTAAGCCTCTGATAAGAATAGAAATGAGTTTTATTGGGAAAATATATTTCTTCAACAATCACACAATAAATCATTGCTATATATACCAGGTGCAAGAGAATGTTAAGGAGGAAAAGAAAGAACTAGAAATTAATGTGTTTTTTAAATTAGCAGATTGCCAGATTCAGAGACTGTCTATAACCATAAGCAGACAATACCATGAAGTCACTTCTTAATATCTAATAGGATTTCATTTCAGAATTCTATTTATATGCTTTCACCCAACAGCTAATATGCTGTTAGGTTTTTTTTTTTTAGCATACTTTTGTAAACTTTGAACTCACTTTTCACTTCTTTTTTTTTTTAAGAGTAATAGGTAAGTAGTTATATTTGGCAAGTCAAGATCACAAGAAATTGAATCTTTGCAAAGGCATTCTTTATCTGATAGACTTATACCCTTTCGCCCTAGATTTATTATTAGCTAGAAAAAGCATATTCATCTCATGTTCTAAGCCATGCAAATAAAACCACTACTGAGAAAGATGTGTGTGTCTGTGTGTGTGTGTGTAAATTCCCATATTATCAAGAAATACAATATAAGATGGAGTAGTTACAATGCAACAGCTTGCATATAGTAAAACAGTTATCAGTTGCTGCCTACTAAACGGTATCATCTATGTGTCTAGCACTTTCGTATAAGTCATTTTATGATTTCATGCTGAAAATAACTTGTAAGGGAGTTAGTATTAACTAAGTGCTCAGATGAAGAAAGCAGGTTTCCTCAGTAAGTGGCAGAGCTCAAACTCAAGCCCTTGGCAATTGTCCCTGCCTGGGAGGTGCTTATCACTGCACATTTACACTCAGTGAATATGCCATCTTTCATTTAACAGTAGTCACTTAAATTACAAGTGTCAAAAATAATTACCCTATGAAAAGTGATCTTGTGTTTCTGAGTCAGCTAAAAGATAGTTTGAAGAAAGACCAAAAGTGGTACGCTTTCCACCACAGCAAGCATTCCTCTCTGCTGTCACTGCCACACTGGGCTATGTGGCTCAAGTGTGGACACCCAACTCAAAAGATGGATTGTAGGAGGAGTGAGTGTATGCAAGAACATTTAAATCAGACCTTGCTAAAGGCCCAGGAACAGCAACATGGGCAAGACAGAGAAAGTAACATAGACATTGAAGAGCTGGTTTGCAAGATCCCATCCTATTGGGGCTTAACCTGGTAAGCTGCTTCCCTTTGGTGGAAGCCACCCTTCTCCCACCTCCTGTCAACACCCTTCACTTCCTCAAAGCCCAGGCACAAGTGAGCAGGGCTCAGAGAAAGACAAGTCCAAAGCCACTGTCCAAATGGTTCAGAACACTACACAGGATACCACCCTCCATATTAGAGATGTGTACAGTATTCACACAGTGGCATATGTACATATAGAAGGTGCTGTCAAGCTCACACCTTTACAACTAAAGCTTGTCTCAATTATCTAACTTTTTAGTTATATGTGAGCAATATTTTAATAAGATTATTCATATTATAAATCAATCATAAATTGTAATTAAAATTGGATTCAAATTTTGTATATTGCAAGGCAGAGGAAAAGTTTTCATTTTCATCTAAAAATTTTAAAAAACTGTTTTAAAGAAAATGAATTGCTGATTTTTTTCAGCAACAATGGCAGCTACTACTCATGCTTCATAGCAAAAGCAACAGCCACAGCAAAATAAATAAAAATAAAGGAAAGTGTTTAAAGGAGAAGAAAAAGGGAAGCATACACATTGTTTGTATATCATGAATATTCAAAAGAAATTAGATGCACAATTAGATGCTTGAATATAAATAAAAATTACAGATCTCAGAGAAATCTACTAAGCAAAACTTTTTATACCATAAAATCCAACAGTCAGTGAAAACAACATTTCCAGATTGCAAAAAAAAAAAAGTTATTTCATTTCTATATTTTTACTATAAAGTCAGACTATGTTAGTTCCATATAAGAATTATTCCTTTTTAATGGCAGACATCCTTGCAGACATTAACGTAATGTAAAAATGGCCCTAATACTTATCAAGAAGAGTGAATTAGGGAACAAGCCGTTGACTGAAGAGTCACCTTTTAAAGAATTTGCTTACAACACTGTTAGTCTTCTACAACTCTGCAATATTTTTAAATCACACATATTTGTAGGAATACAATTATTTCTATTTTGAATATACAGCTCATGAAAGCACATTAGTTTTATCTGGTGCTCCTTCAGCTTCAGCATCTGAAGAATGATATAGGCATTAAAACTATAGGTTCTAAAAATGACCTAATTCTTTTTCATACTTGACTGGCTTTGCTGGTCAAAGACATAAAACGTTTAACCTTGAATACTGCAGAATATCCTTTTTTACACAAAGGGTGCACAGAGCTGGGCATGACGCATTCTTTTCTGTCCCTCTCTCCTTTTTAACCCTGGTTGCTGGCTACCGAAGCACCTGCTCTCATGTCCAGCTATCCTCAGCCTGGCTAAATGAGCTCTTCCCTTTCAGCCCATGGCCTCTCCTCTTTCCTGAATTCTTCCTGAGTCCAGAATGGTGTGCTACTTTTGTTCCTTGTTCTGATGTTAAAATTAGAAGTTAGGAATTAGAAGTTTACTTGCAGGGAGGTAAAAAGGGCATTTCAGCACAGGCATCTCTAAGACCAGAATGATACATTCATAAGAAAATTTGAAATGGCAGAGAAATGCTTCAGAAATGCAACTTCCAAACATGGAGAAACTCTTGGTTCCCCAATTCATAAATTTTGCAGCAATGCAATTTAACATTTACTTCATTGAATTCTGGGAACATGATGTTCTGGCTAGTTGCTATGCAAGAATGATTCTTATAATTGGCATCCTCACTACTTTTTGGAGTTTACTCCCAAAGAGAGACAACTTCATCACAGACAAACATATAGGTCAAGTTTATATGTCAGCAAATAAATATTTTAGAAAACTATAACTAATGCCCATAGTGGGTATTATTTCTAAAAATGAGAACAAGTTCTACCCTGTTTTGTTAACCAATAAAGTTCTGTGTTATAACTATATATTGTAAATTGTGTCTACATAATTCAGAACTTCACCTATTAAATATCATATGTGACAAACACACTTCAGGCACACAGCCGCATCCTCCCCCTGCTCCATGACTGCATAGACACAACCATAGCTCAGCTATATAGGCCACGCAGACACATTTTTGTGGGCTACCTTACTCCATTGATATAAGATATAATCATCATTTCATTGGTCTCATTTGTTTTCTTGTCACATTCTATATTAACACCTACGGTTTTAATTTTAAAGAGATTAAAATGACAATGACATAAAAGAACCAGTTAGGCAACTTGGCGATAATATTATAAAACGATCATGGGTGTCTTGGTTGCATGTTGTGAAGCCATAGAAATGGTAAACTAAGAGGGAGATTAGCTTTTATATATATGCATGAAATATATATATAAATATATATATACATATATAAATAAATATGTATACATGTGTGTGTGTATATATATGTATATATGGTCTTGTTTTAAGCATTCCGAAGTAAAATATTATTTGCAAATAATAATTTTGGTACTAGGATTAATAGTAGATATTGAGAGCATTTTAAACAGTTTCTGGCATAATTCAGCACCTTTATCACTAATCCTCCTTCATTGATCACAGCTGACTCTCACACTGTTTTTTCTCCACATGATTCATTAGAATTCTTTGATAAGAGCTCTTTGGACATTGCCTTATAATTAAGAGCTCTTTAGAAATCATCTGTTATACTGGAGTCTAGTTCCTTAAACTCTCTGGCCTCAGCTTCTATTATATATCTGTTAATTGAGGAGTCTAAATTTCATGAATTCTACCTAAAAAAAAAAAAACTGTAGGAATTTTTACCAATTATACTGAAAAGTAAAATCTAGATAGCACTAACTCCATACCTTTTCTACTGCACCCTACTGCCTTTTTAACACATTAACTGCCACGTAAGTTGTATTTAACATGTGCTAGTTTTGAGCCTGGGGCCTCATGAAACAAAACCTGGGCAAAACCCTGCAGTTGGGGTTCGTGAAAATCTTACTTGTTGATGTTCTTATTGCTACAATTAATATTGACAATTTCATTCTAAAAACATGGATTAAATGAATAGAAGTCAATGACAAATTTTTCATTAAATTAGAAAGGATTGTTTTGTTTTCAAAGTTTTTATTCTATTTCCATAATAAAACACCATGGCCCCGAGGAAAAAAATTTTTTCTTCTAGTGTGGCAGTCAATGTGTTAATGTAATAATAATAGTGATAATTCCATCATAAGAGTATTAAGTAACCCCTATCAAACACTCCCTTAGACTTTATCATACTTCCTCATTTAATCTTCCCAATAATTATACAAGATAGGTATGATTATTATCATCCTCATTTTATTTTTCTTCCAGGTTAAAAAATCAAGTAATTTGCCCCAAATCACACGGCCAGCCTTTGCTCTTACTCACTGCCACATCTCATTCTTTCTTCTGCTTTTCAATTTTGGCAACAAAAGCTTACCAACATGATGCAAAGGGCAGGGTCTCGAAGACAGAAGACTTACATTTCAATACCCAAGACTAGCTATTTGACCTTAAGGATGCCACTTAGTTGACTTATCCCTCAATTTCCTGATCTATAAAATAAGTTTTATGCAGGTTCAAGTCAGGTAATATATATGAAAGGGCTTTATAAATCACAGAATATACAGATACGTGATATTAGCACAATTGCATACAAAGGATTATCTTTCCTCTTTCGTTTATTAACTTTGAAGATTAACAGCAGTTATTGGAAAATTCTCTTCTAATTAAACCAGGAATTTCTCTCTGTGGACTTACCCTTTACTGCCATCTTTTATCCCCACTCTGTATACCTCCATTCCTCAATCACCGGCAATCAAAAGAAAAAGAAAAGAAACAGTTATTTATAATAATCACTATCACTTGGGAAGAGATCACCTGTGTTAACCAGGCTCATTAAGAAATTTAATCTTTCCCAGTTAAAGACATATTGAATAGTTACTTTTTAAAATCAAATATATTTTGCAAAGACCAGGTGAAAATTGCTTTTTAATCAACTCCAGCAGCTTGCACTTTCCAAAGACAGCTGCGGCAATATCTCCTCCCATCTCCCATCTCTTGCCACTGCTCCGTCAAGAGACGAAATCTGTTTCTGTGCACCCTAAATATGAGTGGAGCCTGTGGACTCTGCAACCAATAAAATATGGAAGAAATGATGCTGTACTTGTTCTGGGTTTAGGCTTTAACTGGCCCAACAGCTTCCTCTTCCTGCCTCTCGGAAAGCTTGCAATTGAACACACATTTTTTGGATGCTGCTTCTAGAAAATTAGGCATCATTCTCTGAGAAGCCCAAGCCCCTTGGAGAAGGCCAAAATAAGCATTCCAGTCAATAGCACTAGCTGAGCTTCCAATTGTCAGCCAGCTACTACTGCCAGGCATATGAGTGCACCATCTTGGATGTCCCACCCGGTGCAGCTTTCATCTGATTGCAGCTACAACCAAAACCTAACTGCAAAAACATGGAAGAAACTAAGCTAGAGCTACCCAACTCAGAACTTAGCCTACAAAAACATTTGAGATAATAATAAATAATTGTTTTGAGCCACTAAGTGTTGGGGTGGTTTGTTACACAGCAATAGACAATCTGAACACCAGCTGATCTGCTGCATGACTTTTCCAAACGCAATTGTCCTTTGTTGCTTCCTGTGACTCCATTAACACAATTTGAATAAAACCAACATGATTTTTAAACAAAATCCTTTAGTGGTTTTGTCATATTGATGCTATGTGTTTTTTAAATTCTATAAACTAATTTTAAAATGAAGGTATTTTTTTCCATGTGTTTTGCAACTTACTGTGGAAATCAATTCTTAGGAAAAGATGGAATTTTCATGTGAAGACTAGAAATATAAATTTTTATTCAATTATTTGTGTGAGGATTTTGGGATATAATTTGAATTTATCTTAAAAAGTGATGGGTTGTAAAGACTCAGATTATCAAATATCAGTTCTCTTACATTTCAAATAATCATGTCAGGTAAATTGTAGCCAGGTATTTGCAACTCATTTTCTCTTTTGTGAGGATCATTTTTCCCAAATGAAAAATACATTTCTTATTTTTTATAATTATATAAGTAATACACACTAATTATTGAAAATTCCAGCATAGACCATGAACAAAGTAGAGGTAAGAGTCCTCTAACTAGTCACATACAAAGCTAGTGCTAAATAACCAAAAGTCATTGGCAAGTTGTTTTATCTCCTTGTAATGCTGTTTCATCTATAAAATGAAGATAATAATAATAGTTTATAAGCCTGCTGTGGGATTATACAAAACGCAAACCACAAAGCATTCAGAACACAGCCTGGAATATAGTAAGTACTCAAAAAATTTTAGTTTTAATTAGTAACAGTTTGATGTATATGCATGTTTCCTTCCAGATTCTGTTTTAAGGACTCATAATTACATGTATGCATCTTTAATGAAAATATATAGAATTATAAATGCTCATTTTCAAGCCAATTTTTGAACTCTTTACTGTATAATGTGGACATAGTTTCATAACAAGGTATGGAAATATATCTCATTCATTTTTATAATCAAATTATGTTCTAATTTATTAATGGTAAAATATATTTGAAAAATATCTAGAGTTCTGTTTGATTTTTTGAAACAATTTTAAGTAGTATGTAAAATACTACAATGAACATCTTTATTTTGAAAATTATCTTACACACAGGATCTTATAAATAGGAAAACGGGAAAAATGATCCTGCTAAAATTCGTAGAGACTTTTGCTCATATAGATCAGAACACCTGTGCTTATCATCATATGGGAAGTACTCTACTGACTCTAATCTTTATAGACACTAAAAGGCTGCTAATTTACACACAGATAACAAATACTGATCAAACTAATAAAAAGACTGCAAGAAGTAGAAAAATCTAAAACCTAAAAATCCCATATTATCAGAATTAGATCTCTTAAACAATTGAGTTCAAAATTCTGAGTGTCTACATTAAGATTAAGCTTGGCATGTTTTTTTATTTTAATTTTATTATGTCAGTTAAAATTTTAATCAAAAACTAAGTATTAAATTCCAAATACATATGCATATCTGAAAACAAATTTGAGTAAAAGATAGCAAATCATGGGTACTAAGAAACTGAGTGAAATGGAGGTTCACTGGCACAGTAATTTTGAGTTGACTTAAAGGATAAAATGTCATAGAGAGTAAGACTTAATCTACGTAACCTCAAGTAAATTCCACGCAGCAGGACCAGCCTGCCTGTCCTGTCTCTTCTTCAATCCACGAAGGCAGGATTTTTGAACACTAGCAGTGCTAAAGACAAAGGGGTTTGTCTTGATGAGAGAGAAGAAGGGACGGATTTGCCTCTAAGAGTCTCATTAGCCCCTGATCTCAATTTGCCCCCAAATAAAAATAAAACCCTTGTAAAAATATCAAGCTTACCATGAAAACAAAACTCCAGAGTAAGTGTCCTAGCCCTGACCCTTCAACCAGACTGCCACACCTAACCTCCTCCATCTGGCAATTCTGGAGCCCCCACTAATGACTACTATTAAATACATAATTTGACAGTTTGGGCACAATAGATCTTTTACATGAAGTCATTTGGATGTACATATAAAATGTCTTAACAGAAGCTTTTGAATTCTCACTGTTATATGAGGTATTCTCTTTCTAAATGTGTTACAGACAAAGATGCATAAATAAAATATATTCCTTGTGGTAGGCTGAATTATAGCCTTGGAAAGAAGTCCATGCCCTAAACCTCAGAACCTGTGAATATTTTACCTTATTTGAAAAAGCTACTCTGCAGATGTCTAGCTTTTAACTGATTAAAAAATAAGACAAAACTTTCTGGAGCAAATTTTTACCGTTATTGCTGAAAAAAAAAAAAAGGCTGGGATAGAGTTCATGAAGAGTTCATGGATAATATATCTGAGAGCTTTATGATTCTTCATACTGAGCCCCAGAACAAAACAGCATTACCTACCTAGTTCGAGACATGCGGAGAAGAAAAGTTTTTCTCTTTGGTCAGGCTTTTTCTTAAGAGGTAAAAAGGAGAAACTGAGTCAAGAATTCCCAATATATTGTCTTGATTTTACCAACCAAATGAAACACACTTTCTCCCTAGGGGCATGGTGACCAAAAGCATGGAGAGGGGTCAGGAGTGTTATACTTACCTAACTCCCAGACGTGGAAGGAAACACTAGAAAAGAGAAAGGAAAACATCCCCCCTATGACAATCTTCTGAAATTGTTGCCAATGGACCTTCTATTCAGTCCTTTTATTCTTAATTTTTTATGAACTCAGTATTTAATTCTCAAGATAAAGGACATATTTGTAAGATGTGCTTCCCAAGAAAGTCTGACCTGTTGCTCATTTTAGCTGCTCATGTAGTGACCTTGTCTATCACTTATGTATTTCCTAAGGTCTAGTTAAGAAGGATTACATCTTCACATTACCCTGGGAGACAATTAATAACATTTTTTTCCAGACCTTTCATTTCTAGTTAGTTTCCAATGCCCTTCCTAAAAATGCTCAGAAATTTTTTTGGTCTTCTCAACAATAATATGTTAAGCTAATGTCTACAGGGAACAATGAAAATGCTCCCTGTAGCTCTTTAATGAATCATAACTCCTAGTTGAGATCCATCCATCACCTTGCAAATATCATCTGTATTAATTCTTCCTCAAATGCCTTGCCTACCACCCATACTGAAGCTTCTACCATTTCATACAATGTAATTTAATCCCCATGCACTGTGTCACCACAGATCAGACTTTCACTATATGCACAAGCTTCCTGTAATCTTACTGTTCAATTCCCTGAACTTTTGCAAAAAGGTCAGATAAGACAAATCCCAGAAGTGGTTTTTGTTATATCTTAGTTTCCTGTTGCTGAATGATAAGATTCCACAAATTAGTAGCTTTAGACCATTCCCATTCATTGGCTCACAGCTCTGTAAGTCAGAATTCTGGGCAGAGTGTGGCTAGGTTCTACTCAGGGTCTTACGAGGATGAAATCAAGCTATCGCCCTAGGGCCGTAGTGCTCACCTGGGCTCAGGTCCTCTTCCACATACAATGGTTAATGGCAGAATTCATTTCCTGTGGCCGTGGGACTGTGTCCCCACTTTCCTACAGCTCTCTGTTCAGCCCCACATTCAGTTCCCAGCAGCTTCCCTTCTTACCAGCCATTCAAACGTGGATGTTTGTTTTCTTCCAGGCCAGCAAGAACATGTTTGACTTCCTCTCCTGTGACCAACCAGAGAAAAATCACTGCTTTTAAAAGTCTCATGTGATTACATTAAACACACCTAGATAATCTCCTTTTTTTAAAGTCAACTGTGCTACATAATTTAAACTAACTGTGGAAGTCTAAGTCCATCATTTTCACAGTCACTGGAATTATGCAGAGTGTGTTCACCAGGGGCATGAAATCCTGGGGACCGCTGTGAAATTCTGCCCAGCAAAATTGTTAATGATCTCTAGCCAGAGGAATGCCCAATTATTCCAATACTTTTTTTAAAATTTTTGAATTGCCCCCTTATCTTTGTAAAACACCATCCAAATTGAACTGTCATTCAGTTTTTAAAGCCTTCTAAAACCTCTGATAAACATCTTTTACATTTTTTCAGAAAGTCTAAATGAACTAGTGTAATAAACAGGGTACTAAGAACCAGACAGACCTGGGCAAGTGTCTGAATTCCACTTAATAGCCATTAGACTTTAGCCAGTTAGCAAGGTAGTTATGGAGCTGTTTCAGTGTGTTTCTTCTATAAAATAGAGACAATAATTCATACCCTTAGAAAATATTTAATGAATGTATTAAAATTCTTACCACAATGTCCCAGAGTGGTTAGCTAACAATTTTTGTTCTGTGTTTTTATTTCTTTTTCTTTTCATTTTGGTTCGGCTTGCTTTTTATTTAGATGCAAAAATCTCCAATAGATGAAACAGGCTAGATTTTGCCTTACATAAAAATGTTACTCTTCCAGCAAGAATTTTCTGTTATTCTCAATGAACTTTAGTATCCTAACAATTTATTACCAATGCCAACAGCTTGCCTGGTGTGGAAGTGCTGCTATAATCTGTTCTCTCTCAAATGCTTATTATGGGAATCACATCAACCCAAGCATTGATCATTAAAATAATAAATTACACACCTGGGGCACCAGCGCCATACCTTGAGTACTTTAAATATTGATTATGGGAAGTGATTTACTTATATTGTTTTTGTCCAATACATAAAATACATTCTACTTATATAACTTCACTCTAAAACTCTCCCATATCTAATAGAATAAATTTTAGCTGAGTTTCCTTTTCTACCATGAGTATATCTTCAGCGATCAAATTTGTTTCCTAGTTTACCTCTTCTGTTTTTTTAATCATCCAATAATTCATCATTTTAATTAATGGCTAATAAATTCTTTTCAAATGTCCTTCAGATTATATTAAATTTTACTTTTACTTTACACTTAACCTTCAACTCTTTCTAAGTTCCCTGATTCTCTTTCACAATATCTTCATTTTGAAAAAAGTCTTAATTTTTTATTTGTTTTTTCATTCATGTGTATGATTTTGCCACTTCATCATGCATAATTTGTGGTCAAGTTATTTTCTTGGAAATACATTGTGATGCTTTTAAATTACTTTGAGGTTTCTGTGGGGTGTTAATGAGTGATATTTTTTAAATATGTTTTAAATATTCTGTCAGTTTTTGCAGCTTCTTTGTTTTATTTTCTATCATTAACACTTCCCTTCTGATGAATATTTTTTAGTTCCCCTCACTTTCACGAAAATATTGAATTTGATCACGGCAAATTACCCGTTTAGTAATTTATCATTCTTCTTGACCACCGCACAAAACTAAATCTATTATATTTCATCCCCCTTGAAGTTCTAAAGGAATTAAATCTTGGAAAGTCTTTTATCTTATCCAAATGTCTGACACCCACATTTTGTCCTGATTAAGATTCCTGCCAATCTATATGGGTATAAATGCAGTGCCGTATTATTATTATCTGGTTCTTTTTGCTTTGTCGAATATATCCAGCTGATTCTCATTATCTTAGTATGTTGCTACATTTTTATTCTTTAAATACAAAATATCTACTTACCAAGATTCCATTTACTTTCCTTGTCTAGTAAAACTTTTATCCTGTGTGATTTAGAATCTAAACTATTTGGAATACTCGAAATGGGTAATTTGAGGAGAGTTAATGAAAATACTATTAATATTTACAAAAATTCAGATAGGGTTTAAGAGAAGCAACAAGGAATGGTCCTGTGTCCCTGGAGCAGTGACAGTGAGTGGAGAGCCATTCGAAGGGAAAAGCAGAAGGAATGATTATTACTGGGACCCTGAGACACAGTTTTGTGCTGAGGGTAACAGAAACTGTGAACTTTAGTGAAAGATGCAACCAACCCACTGCAATCCCACAGGGTTAGAGTTGGGGGAATAAATATTCCAACATCACTCTCCTCCCTTCCTCCAATTTCTTGCCAGAAATCTCCATTGGCTGAAACCCAACTGGCAGTCAGAAATTAAGAAAATCTTTGTAGCATCTATTCTGAACAGGAGTAGAGGGATGGAAAGTGAACATCAAAGGGCAAACTGATGCAACCCAGCAGAAATACGTTGGTATTTTTACCACCATCTCAATTCCTTCCTAGAGAGATTACACCTTAGGAGCAACATGTGCCACTGTTCAATTATTTTTCCTGAAGCCAGGCTCTGAAATACCATTCAATGCCCCTGTATTTTGCCAAGCATTCCATACCATCTTGGCTCCTGAAATTCGTTTGGAAATATCTATGTATTCCCCATTAAGATGAAACTTGATTCACCTCTCTGGGAAGCCTTCCATAAAATCCACGTACAGACTCTGAAATACTTATTGTTTCTCAGGCACAGTTCTTAGAAACAGCAGCATCTTAAAAAATACCAATGAAATCAAGTCAGTGTCTTCCCGTCAACCAAAATGTGGGTGCAGGGCCGTCTTACTATATTTTCCCGGTAATGTTACTAGATGACCAAATGTTGGCTCCTTCCTTATTTATAATAGCACTGATGCTCTAACATTATCTGCTTTCTTTGTCCTTAGCAATTTAAAATGATGATAAGGAAAAGGAATCCACAAAAAATTAATTCTTTTAGTCTAAAGAGTTTTAATCAAGGCAATTAATTCTTCTCATCTTAAAAGTATTAATCTCTTTCTTCTCAAATACAATATATGATACGTCAGCTTTGCTAGTGGTTTTATAATGTCTGTTGTAATCTTACCAGTATTTTCATTCTAATTTTTTTCAGTTCTTCCTTACTATTTGAGGGGTTATAAAAGTCACCACTGACATCAGAAAGTCTCTCCCAGTGACTTACTATATAGTGCCTGAAATTTCCATCTTTAGAGAAACTTCTGTAATATAGGACTTTATCTCCAGAAAGTTCCTATTAAGCGGACTTAGCTTACCTAAGAGAGGTAACATGCTGACACATTCACTGATCAGCTTCAAAGTCATCAGGCAAAAATAAGGAGCCATTGGTGTTTCGATGAAAGTTCCTGTTTAGAGACGCTAAAGGCTTAAACTTCAGCTGATGGAATTAACCCCAGCTTTTATATCCAGCATATTTCTAGTTATGGGTAAAAGCAGAGGAGCATAGAGATTACCTATAAAAATTCTCATACCCAAAGCTGAGATTTATTCCCTTATCTGAAAATTAAGCCCCATGTATCTCTGAAGTCAGGAAGTATTTAAGCAACACTCTTAGATAAATATTTGGACTGGTAAATTTTTATAAGGGATGACACTCAGGAAAAGTTCAGAACTAGAGGAAAGGTCTGGAGAGGTAACTGTATCTACAAGTTAATAGGAACAGAAATACGGTAGGCAGTCAGATGTTCACAAGGGAAATGGGTATACTGTAAGCACATTTTGTCCCCCTCTCCAATAAAAAAAAAGATTGACATCTGTCTTTCAATGAAGGACTTACTGGCTACAGAACTCAAAATTATTCTTTGATGTTTTCTTTATGATAATGACAACTCACACTTTCTCAATGTACAAGGCAATGTTTTAAGCTTTTTGTAGATGTTGGCTCATTGAATCCTCTCAATAACTCCATGAAGTGGGTAACATTATCATCTCCATTTTACAGATGGGGAAAATCTGAGTCTCAGAGCAGTTAAGTAACTTATTCTAAGATCGGACACTGGGAAGTGGCAGACCTGGGAATCGACCCCTGACAATCTGATGCAGAGGCTTCAGGCTTAACCACGACACACGCAGCCTCTCACGGACACATGGAATACGTCCTGCTACTCGGATCAATGCATGCTGCTGTGTGAACAAATCATCTGTCTCTGTGGTCCCAGTGTATAGCTGGACCATAGCGGTCACTGCCCTGTTACTTAGAAAAGGCACTAGGCTAGGTCGTGAATCCTGATACGGATAGGACACAAAAGCAGCAATAAATGTGGTCTGTGGGAACTTGAAATGAAACTTCTCTCCTTCTTGCTGTGCAGCCACCTTTGGAAAACTACATCCAAGCAAGATGAGGCATTGCAAAGCAATCCCTGCCACCAGGCATCTGCGGCAGGCTCATGCCTCTGGCAGTCTTAGGGAACAGGGAACATCTGCGGTAGCCATATGCCCCGAGGGCTGGTGTCACAGCCTGGAAGCGTATTCCCCACTAAAGCTGGACCATGCTAAATAGGAGACCACCAATAGGAAGAAAAAGCCCTATTGTCACTAGTTTTCCAGGACATCCTTTTTCCTCCCTCTGCTATTCTGTAAAAATAGTGTTGGAATTAAAATAAAAATAAAAATCCCAATTTACAATGGTCAAACAGAATAGGAATTTTTGTGAAAGGAAGAGAGGGCTGAGCTGCCTAGAGAAATATCTTCACTCTCACCTTTTACTGCTTCTATCACTTGTGTCCCTGACACACCTAAAGAACCTAATATACACCTCAATGAGGTCTCTGTACCCATTGCAGAGGACTCTCAGAAGAGGGCTGAACCACTTTCAATAATTTGTTCTTTTTTTTTTTTTATTTCAGCATATTAAGGGGGTACAGATGTTTAGGTTATGTATGTTGCCCTTGTGTTCTTGTTTTAAAATATGCGTTTTTCTATGTTGGATGAAGTAGAGAATCTTGAAGATGTGTGCCGATGTCGAGCTATGGAAGGATATAGATGGAGCTCTGTGTGACGTAGGTCACTCGTACCACTTATGAATAGAGACAAATGCCTCACTAGGTTGTGTGAAGACCTTGGCATACATTAGACCATCTAGATCAGAATCCTGACTCTCCTACAAGAGCTGTGTGACTTGGCGGAAGTCATTTATTCTTTTCGTGTCTCAAGATCCACTTATATAAAATGAGGATATTTAGCATACGTACTTCCTTAAGGTTCCCATGAGGATCACACACAAAGGACTGAAAAACTTGTATAGGTTTCAGCATAATAACTAGCACAGAACAATTTTTTTAATAAAAGTTAGCTATGATCAAAAAATCAGAAGTAGGAGGCCTGGAGAAAATTAAATTGGTTGTCCTGGAAGTCACCAGGACCGAAGGTGCAGAGTCACCACACTTTTCCTCAGCCTGTGGTGCCACTTCTCCCGCTTTCTACCTGTCACCATCATTGAAGACCTCGCTTCCTTCATGAAATCGTCCAAATCCTTGAGAGGAATTATTTGTCCTCTCATCAGACACTCCATCACACTCCCATGAGTGGATTCTTTTTGTTTGGTTGTTGTTTTTTGTTTGTTTGCTTTTGTTTTTTAATAAACAAAATCCCTGTTTTTAGTCATGTTTGTAATTCCTCCAATTTCTGGTACAGTACCTTGTACACAGTGGGCACCCAACACATTCTTCTTAAATTGTATTAATTGAAAATATAGTTTACTCATTCTATGACAGGAAATAGATTCACATCATTTGTAACTTTTGTCCCTGCTCCAAAGTAGCAAACATAATGAGAACAAAATGTATGGTTCCTTTTGACAATCGCACAGACATCATGAACAAAGCATGCCATGCATGTAGCCATGTACCGCCTCAGTTAGCTACAGCATCCACACAGTTGGGGCCTGGCCCCAGGATTCTCACTGTGTTTTGACTTTGACAATGGTGTGCACATACCATGGCAACGTGCAGATTTGTTCGTATTCTGAGTCAGCTCAATCAGTTCATTGTTAATGCAATTTGACTGAACAAATGGCAGTTTGGTGTGGGTGGTGGCGGGGATCTGCTTTAAGTATATCTGAGGCTTGGGAACATTAATACATCTTGTGAAAAAAAAGTTTTGAACCAAATAACCAAATATTTCCTTGAATATCAAAAAACGCAAAGTATTAAAAATTGTCACTAACATGCCACAAACTTCCTGATCATAAATGTAGACCCAGTTTGCCTGGAGATCGAGTGCAACATTGAGAATCAGCCTTAACTTGTTCTAACACTCAAATTTCCTACTACACTAATTCAATCCACAAGTTCCAAAATTAAACGGAAACCTGAGCTGAGAAGTGGGTAATCCTCATAGTGCATTTTAAGAGACTATAGCTGATTTATGAGTCAGACAATGTGTAAGAGTTTTTCTTCCTAATTTCAATCACCAGATAATTTATCCATGGTTTATCAAATATAAAAAAGAGCTGAACTTGCTTTTTCCAATAATCAAGTTTATAAGTATGAAGAGAACCTAATACCTGAATAGAAATGCTAACATAGAATATGTCAATAGAAAGGAGTGATAGACAACAAATAATTATAAATTCACATATACCCATAGTTTGAAAAGGAACAACTCCTGAGGAAACACTGTCAAAAATATTTCCTTGACTATGCCAGAGTTTTCTCATAAAATTTCTGGTGCAGAATATTAATGGATTATAGAATTAGGGCTTTGATGTTATAAGACCTGATCTCTGTCAAGTAGTATGAATTGGTCCTGGGATATGAGAAACTATCATATTTTATTTAGCAATAACCTTTTAACTTAGAATAAGTTTATGAGAAAATCATTGCTGCAAGATAAGTGATCAAATATGACAGTGCTATTTTAATTGGATTTTTGAAAGTTTAGACCAGAACCAATACCAAGCAAAACATACTGAGTAGGTGACAGTGACCTTTGGCATTCCCTTTCCTTCCCTGGCTCAGCCCTTTGTTCCCTGTCCTTTGTCCCTCTCCAGTAAGCACCTAGGTGACCTATGATATTTACTTTCCTCCCTCTCAGAAGGGTGTCTTTGAAACAGGGAGGGAGCATGACACAATTCAATATTTCTCAAAGACATTTCAAGGAGCTAGATGTTATCACAAATTTCTCTAAAATAGGACTTCAGAGTCAAGTAAATTTGGAAAATGCTACATAGAACAAAGTAAATTTGTTTGTTTTTGCAGAATTTCTCAAAACCTCTATTACACTAATGTGCACTGAGCATCTCCTAAAGGAGGACACTTCCTAAATTGGATTAATTACAGCAAGCCCTTGTCAGTAACATCTATTAACAACTCATTCTTTGGGAAACACTAATGCAGAGCAAAGAGTGAATGCTGGAAGGTCCGAGTTCCAACCCTGGTTCTGCTGCTTGCTTGAGAATCTTCTCTGAGACAAAGTTTTCTCAGGAGAAACACATACAACACAGAAGACATTCAGAAAATATGAGCCATGATTTAATTATTTAATTATGCAGTTGTTAATGCTTGTAGCAAGAATAATATGCAGGGACCCAAGGAACAGAATAGAGCACCCCTATTCTTCAAATATCAGCTTAGAAAGCCCTAAGCTAATTTTTTTTTTTTTTTAAAGAAAAGTAGATGAGAAATGGTCATGAGCCAGTATAGGACAGAATAGATTACAAAGAAATGTGGATCGGGGACAGACTGGGCAAGCAAATAGTACCTTTGTGCCTCCCAGTTGGCAGGAGAAGGGAATTCTGCCTCAGCCAAGAGTGCTGCAGAAATGGGTAAGACTGAGAGAAAGGGGTGGGAAGAGTTTTAATTTTCAGGCAGTAGCTTATAAAACATAAAAATCTCTTAGAATACACCTGATTCGAAAATCATGGAATTTAGAATCTTGGCATGATGAAGGAATTGGAACCCAAACATTCTGTCCTAATCACAGAAGTGACACGAAATGCCCCAAGACCAGGAGAGAGGAGAAACTATATGTATGGTTCACTTTACATCTGCATAGTGGGAATGATAATCATACCATCATCATTAAGTTTCTATGAGAATGTAAATGATATTACAGTAAGTCACGTAAAGCCCTCAAAACAGTGACTAGCACCTAATAAACGTTAGCTATTGGCATTACCCTTCTTCCTAAAATGTGCTTTCAAATCCTAATCATGGAACCTAGAGCAAGTCCAGAAATACTGATTGTTTCACACATTTCTGCTGCATACCAAATTCTACTGACTAGGAAGCTTGCCCAGTGGAGCCGAGTTCTGCTGTCATGAAAGATACCTGGTGTACAGTGTGCTTGCTTTTTAAAGGCAACGGGACAATCCACAGGGACAGGAGAAATATAAGAAATAAAGCAAAGATCCCCTCCTCATTGAAAAGTTAAGGAGACGTGTATTTTAGACTTTACATGATAAAAGGGCCTCCCTTCTGCTAAGTCCCCACCCCCACTTAAATTGC
Organism: Avahi laniger; assembly: GCA_963575035.1. Taxonomy (NCBI): domain Eukaryota; kingdom Metazoa; phylum Chordata; class Mammalia; order Primates; family Indriidae; genus Avahi; species Avahi laniger. The sequence continues at coordinate 20,700 of CAUYSK010060108.1, forward strand.
TACTTGATGTACCTTCTCATAAGAAGACAAGAGGATTAACCTGATAAGTTCCTGTCAAGTTCCTTAAAAGTTGAAGGATTCTATTGCATCATTGAATCTTTGGAGAAAGTTTACCCACTATTTCAAGTCGAGAAAATGATTTTTCCCACTGCAGTTAATAATAATAATACTCATTTATTGCTGATGTCCTATATGCCAGTTTCCTTGCTAAGTACTTTCCATGTATTATCTTATTTCACCTTCCCGACTACACTAGAAGGTAGGGGACCCTCTCTTTCCTCATTTTACAGATAAGGAATCTGAGTTTTGGGGAGATTAAGTAACCTTCCCAGGGTCATTCATTGAATAATGGTAGAGCCACATCTGTCCAATTCTAGGGGCTACACAGAGCTACACATCCAAGAAATGTACTGCTCAATGGCACTGACTTACCATTTTCTGAATGTTTAAAACTATTTTAAGAAGTAATTAAAAATAAATCATTCATGCTACTGGCATCTCAGACAGTGCCAACACTACCACACAGCAGAACATGAATGTGACAATTAGATTTGTCTAAATTAGATTATTTCCTCATTTTTCAAATGATAGGCAAATATATATTAAGATAATCTCTCCTGGAAATTCTGAAAGCATAATTCTAGTACCATGTTACTCCAGCAACTATATTAATAATCTAAATATGTTCAAGTTTGTTATAATTTAATTATGTTGATGATTGTATATTAAATCTATATATATAGGTGATTTCTATACTAAGGATGTTTCTTTTGTATTATCAAATCCACTGCCAGCTTTTTGCCAGCTCAGTCCTTTTGTTTATAATATATGTATAAAGCATTTTTATTAGTTCACATGAGTTCTTCCTATTTGTTTTCAGAGGTCCTTTAGTCTTAACCAGGTGACTGGAAAAATTAGAGAAATGAGTGAGCCTTCTACGGATGGCCACACACCTCCCACAAGCAGTCAAGTTGGACCCACTCTATTAGGCTAAACAGACTATATGTGGACATTGAAACTGGCTATTCTGTTTATTCTCATTGATATGATTTTGTGTAAGAATTATTAAATACTCTTTCTAATTTTTCCTTTGTCTCTTCAATCACATAAATAGCTCCTTTATCTTTTGAACTTACGTCTCTTAAGACATCACTAGCACCTAACGTAGTCCATGTGTTAGTACCCTGTACACTAAAATACTTCTTCTGAATATATTCCCATACTTAGAACAGTTCTCTACATCCCCAACACAAAAAGACTGAATTCCAAGGACAGAGAAGACCATCAGGACATGAGCTCCTACTGCTCTAGCCTCATCCATCACTCCGCACCTAATACTATGCATTCTAGTATACTATTAGTCTGTGGAAACCAAGTTACTTAACAAACTACCATAGGCATTTCATGTGTCCATGTCTTTACTTCAGCCAAGAACATCCTTTGAAAACATGTGCCAGGGCCTATGCCTTGCCTGCGTAATCCATCCAGTGGCTTCCCGTTGTCAGCCCAAGTCATTACAAACCCTCGAGGCATTACTTCCTTTGCCACCCTCTCCACTCCCCTCCTCTGTTATCTCTCCAACCTGGATCTCAATCCACTTTCCCCTCAGCTTAGTATGTTTCAGTCACACTGGTCACCTGTGATTCAGCCTCAAGGGCCTGTCATAGTCTGTGGGATTGCCTTATCTAAATACCACACGTTCTGTGGCTTAAACGGTAGCAATTTGTGTTCTCACAGTTGGAGGCTGGAAGCCCAAGATCAAGGTGCCAGCTGGACTGGTATCCGGGAAGACCAGTCTTCCTAGCTTGTAGATGGCTGCCTTCTTGCTGTGTCCTCATATGGCCTTTCCTGTGTACCTGTGCACTCTGTGTTTCTTCTTCTTACTTCCTTAAAGGCCCTATCTTCATACAGTCACATCAGAAGTTAGGGTTCCAACATATGAATTCTGGGGAAACATAGTTCAGCCCATAATGGGGCTTTTCCATTTGTTGTTACCTCTTTCCCAGCTATCCTCATGACTCACTGCTCATTTTCCTCAGTTCTTTACTGAAATGAGACCTCTTCAGCAAGGCCTTTCCCATTCTACCAAAAGTTACAAACTTTCCCCTCACTATCCCCTTTCTTTATTTTCTTGATGACATTCTGTGATGCTATCAACATTTAATCTACTATGCATTTTATTTGTTCATTTCATCTCTCCCACCTCCACTAGGTTGTAAACTACAGGATGGCAAGGATTTGAGCCTGTTTTGTTCCCTACTAAAGCCCTAGTGGGTTCAAAATAATCAGTTGTTAAAGTGAATTGGTGTGAATTGTGCATGTGTTTCTTCTCCATGTAACTTCCTTCTTCTCCAAATTTACTCCTACTCAGCCTTAAAAACTTAGATGCAACATTTCCTGGCCTTTTACAAAAATAACTCTGGTCATATCCAGTTTCTATACCTACCACATTATATTAAAATATTCCCTCCCCTTGAGCTACCATCTATTGGGTACCTATCGTGAGCTAGGCACTATACTCTGGAGGTATCCTCTCATTTACTGCCCAAAATTTAAAATATAAATACTATTGTCTACAGAGAAAGAAGTCAGAACACAGAGAAGCTAAATAACTTGTTAATTTTAGAAATGAGGTCTCCCTCTGACTCTAAAGGGCATCTTTTTAAAACTACAGGCTATTGCCCACCCTAGTCACAAACGCTGCTCTCACCTTGCTCCTGAGTCACCTCCTGTGCACAGATTTCTGTGAACTATGTCACTTTCAGGGAGAAGTAAAAGGAGTTATTAGTAATTAAGCAAATATATACTGAGCTCCCATTATGTGTTGAGGCCAATGTGCAAGAATTGATAACATCTTGTCTTTGGGGAGCTTACGGTTTAGTTATAAACATACTGTAACATGGAATATTTTCACTGTTCTATTATTCCAAAAACCTTGTGATGAATCTGGAAGTAGATTACAAGTGAGGATTAAGTCTCTGTCGTGTTTACTATTCTTCTTAGGAGTATGATCGTATTTGTTAAAAAAATAAACAAAAGGATAAGTGATGTCGGGCGAACTCTCCAATCATAGAAATTTCTCTAATCCTGTTCCAGGACTCCATCGTGGTCCTCTCCTGTTCTTTAGATCACAACTTGTCTGATGGTGATATTGACATCAGCAGGCAGTTGTATGGTATGAATTGAAAGATATTTGGAATGTTTTATCTACACAACCAAGATATTTCTTCTTCATAGAGGTTTCATTGGCATTCATCAGGTTCATCAGGTTCATAAAGGTCACATTAGAATTCATCTGGGGTTAATTGTTGTTTTTCACTGACCCCACTAAAAAAATTCTCCTGGGAGAAGTAATCAATTATGTCATTAACAATTCTATAAAAAAATTCCTATTTCTCCTGACCCTCCTCCAGGATGGCAGGGAGTTCATGCTATTTCACTGTGGAGGCCTAGAGAGAACAGTGGAAGATGGAAGGGGCTGTGAAAGAAAGAAATAAAAAGAAGCATTAGATACAGAAAAGCCAAGTATAAATTTTGCTTGCTTCTCACTTGTGCCTCCTCCTGGGTAACTTTCTCCTTCTGTGGTGAAACAATCTCCTTTGTTTTTCTAACAAGTGTTTCAATTCAAGATGAACAATGCTGCCTCTCTGATGAGGGCTTTGTGTCCTGAGGTTGCTGAGTTTTGTTTTTCTTCCAGTGCAGGTCTCTACTGATATTTTTTAATCTTCAAAGGGCCTCCCAGTCTACTAGAAAGCAAGGAATAAAAACTCCCAGGCATTCACTAAACCCATCAGTTCAGAGAAGAATAATCTCCCTTGGTGCCCCAAAATATGAATAAACAGTGTAGCTGGTGATTCCAGGAATGTGAAGGGTTGGAGGCAATTGCACAGATTGGCTTGAGAGACAACATGCCCTTCTGGAGACCCTCCAACAATAGGCCAAAATAACAGCTTACGTTATTGAGTTTTTGCTCTATGCCTACTACTGTTCTGAGAGCTTTAGGTGCCAATGAGTTCTCTTGTACAGTGTGAAACTTGTGCTGTGATCAAAATGCAGCTTACTTTTGTTTTCCATCATCCCATGAACTTTGTTCACTGGGAGTAATTGACCCCTGGTTTTGGAAGGTGATTTGCCGGATCTTCCTTTGTTGGGTCACTCTCAGATAATAAAGCCTTCTATTCACTTTCTATTGTAAAAAACAATATAATTTATAAAGTTATAGTTCCCGGCCTGCTTTAGGTCAGACTGCAACGGGAAGTGGGCCTCAACTTTCTTCCCTTCACCCTCTTCCCATTCCACTCTCTGGTTGCTATTTGTTCCCCTCCAGGTGGAAGGTGGCAGGGAGGGAAGGTACGGAGCAGGCCAGTTTTTACCTAGTCGGGCTGCTTGCGCTGTCTGGGTGTAGAAGTGGGAGAGAGCTGACACTGTCTCTCCTGGGCACTTGGGAGGGCTCTTCAGAGCCCCTGCCTGGCCCCTGATCCGTGCAGGTCACTTCCTGTGATGCTCGGCTCCACTCCGGGCTCCTGGCTCCTTCCTTCCTTGGCCCTATCATCATGTGGCTTACCACCCGACTCTTCCTCTGTAGTTCCTTCACCTATCCCAGGAGGACCCTACGATGGCTCTTGATCAGACACTTGCATCAGAAGAGTGACCTCACAGCCCCTCCACTGACACTGGCACACAGGCCTGTCCCAATCACGATGACTCCCTGGCTTTGCAGAAGTAGAAATGTCATCCCTTCTCTGCCCTTTATATCTGCAGGGTTGAGGTCCCACAATGACCATCCATTCATCTGCATTAGTTTTTAGACACCCAACCTCTGTGTCTCCCAACTGCAGAAAGCACATTTCAAAGGTCTTGGGTGGAGCCTTAAAGTCCCCTCTTTAGGCCTGGCCTTGGACGGTGGCAGCTCCTAAAGGTGGAAGGAAGGGAAACCCACAACAATCTGCCAGTCCTCTCCAAAGAAATCACTTCCCCAGCCCCCTCACATCACCCTCCTCTGTGCTAGCTGGCGATTTTACATTCTTGACATAAAGGTTCTGTAGCTTTCTTGTGTAAATTTACATGTGAGGAGTGGAAGAGAGTTGTTCTCACTTTCGTTTCCTGATGTCTATCATATTAGCATATTGTATAAGTGAAAATAGTGACCAGGAGAATCCTAATCTAATACCCTAGTACACAGGCATTAACTCATTTGATTTCCAAAACAATTCTATGAAATAGAGATTATCCCAGTGTACAGATGAGTAAACTGAGGTACCATGATCTTTAGTAAATTGCCAGAGATTTACTCAGCAGGTAAAGGATGAAGACAGGATCCAGATTCAGACAATCTGATTGGAGAGCTGGTACTCTCAAGCAATAGGCTACATACACTATTTCATACGGATTCTATGTACATGGGAAATCAATTAACACTGAAGTGAGTCGCACTTGGCCAAGAGAACAAATATTAGAAAATTACTATGTCTTGAAATGGATTTAGACTTTTCTTGAGCCTTGTTAAATAGTGGGACTTTATGCAACCAAAATTTGGAATGGAATTATTTGTAATAAAAAATCAATCTACTTGTATATATTAATAAATATACTACAGTATGCCTAATTTAAAAAAGCAAAATCCCATCACATTAAACTTTTTTCCTGCTACCGCCACAGGTTTCAGTTAATCTAATTCAGTAAAACTCCTCCAAAGAATTTTCTATAATTATGTTCACTTCCGCTACTCTCATTCCAAACAGCTTTATAGCCACTAATCTAATACAATTTCTTCTGAAGAAGTAACTGTAACTCCATGACCTTTTCTCAGTCCCCTTGGTGCCTGTCAACGATATTCACACAGTTGATCATACCCTCCTTTGAAACACTTCCTTTTCCTAGGCCCCGGAATACCACAATCTTGATTTTTCTTCCACCTCACTGCCTGCTCCTACCCAATCTTTGCCAGTTCTTCTTCATCTTCCCTTCTCTGATGCTGCAGTGCCTCTGGACTCAGGCCCCAGACTGTTCCCTCTGCATTTATTCCCTGGCTGACTTCGTCCAGTCTTTACATATAATGCATTCCCTAACAATTCCCAAATCCATATCCCTGGCTTGGCCCAATCCCTGAACTGACTTGCAGCCTCCTGTATCTAACTGCCTTCTCCACATCTCCATTTAATATCTAATAAGCAATTTCAAAGTTATCATACTCAAAACCTGTGGATTTACACAATCCCCAAGGCTATCCACTCCCACAGGCTTTCCTGTTTTAATAAATGGTGTCTCCATTTTTCCAGTTCTTCAATTATCAAATTTGGAGTCACCTGGAACCTCCCTCCTGTCCTAGCCCATCCAATATATCAGCAAATCCTATAAGATTTACCTTCAAAACATCCCAAGCAGAACCCTTCTTACCACCTTCAGCAACACCCCCTTGGTTCAAACCACTCTCATTGACATGTTTTCCTAACGGGCCTCCCTGCTTCCATCCTGGCCTGCCCTGCAAGCTATTCTCCACAATCACATGAAAGGGATACTTTCAAGTCAATCATGTCAACCCTCTGCATAAAACTCTTCAATCCTTTCCTGTCTAATTCAGAGAAAAGTTTCAGATCCATGCCTTGGCCGCCTCTGTGGTGTGACCCCTGCTTTCCCCTTTGGCCTTCCCTACTCTCCTTTCTTTGCCCTTTCCCACAACCATCACACTGCTAAGTTACATTGGCTTCTATGCTGTTCCTGCAAGATAGAGGATGCCCTGTGCACACAAACCACAGGACTGCCTGTGGGCAGAATAAAACACATGTAAAGCAGTTCAAAAGGGGGAGTCCTGGCATTTTTTTTTTTCTGAGACAAGGTCTCACCCTGTCACCTGCCTGGCATGTTATTTTAAAAGGCAACTAGGTATATGCCACAAATTTATTAATAAAGGAATAATGTTCATAATTATTCAGATTACCTTGAGTTTGCTTGCTATATGGCTACAGTTAAAATTTACACATTCTAGACATTTTATTAAAATGAGCACTGTTCCTCCTAAACGGCCTTTCCCACTTTAGGAATGTTTTCACTCAGAAGACAAAACATGAAAATGAACCTGAGTCTAACTAATATAAATACAATTGTATGTATAAGTTTATAAATAATGGATTTTATTGCAAATAAGTGGCTTCTTAACAAACTCTATTTCATTTGAATGTAAGATTCATTTTAACAAGATCATTCTAATGAAAGATTAATTTTAGGGCCGGGCGCAGTGGCTCACGCCTGTAATCCTAGCACTCTGGGAGGCCGAGGCGGGAGGATTGCTTGAGCTTAGGAGTTTGAGACCAGCCTGAGCAAAAGTGAGACCCCCGTCTCTACTAAAAAATAGAAAGAAATTATCTAGACAACTAAAAATATATAGAAAAAATAAGCTGGGCATTGTGGCACATGCCTGTAGTCCCAGCTACTCGGGAGGCTGAGACAGAAGGATCGCTTAAGCCCAGGAATTTGAGGTTGCTGTGAGCTAGGCTGACACTATGGCACTCTACCCTGGGCAGCAGCAAGACTCCAAAAAAAAGATTAATTTTAATAAGATCTGAACTTTTTTCTAGATTTCTTTAATTCTCTTACTTCTACATTATTAAATATGTCTATTTTTTCTTCATTGCTAGGTTAATGTTTGCTAGATTATGTTTCCATCACTCTTGCTCCTAATATTGTATTAAAAAAAATATTTAGGAGCACATTGTGATAACTTTTTAGGATAATGTCACTTTACAAAAGTAGTACCTTGACAGAACTTGGAGTTTGTATAATTATGCAAGCTAAAACATTTTTGCTCTATAAAATGTATTCTATTCTTCTCCTCTTCTAAATTCCATGTATCTCCTTTCATAGTCTGCCTTTCAGAAGGCTATGCAAGATTGATGGAGATATTAAATCACAAAACTAAAAAGAAAAGCATGTAAATATGAGTCTTCAGTTGACTTCAGAGAAGATAAATTGCTTAATAGAAACTTACAGGAAGCAATGATAGTGGGTAATAAATACCAGGTTAATTACACTTATTTAATATGCTGTGGAGCCAATGCATATAGCTGAACTTTTTTCTAAAACACTATAATTTTATGGTGTTTTATACTAGACAGTAAATGTACAAGCATTTATATTGAAAGACATGATTTTGCCCCTTACTCCTGAAAGCAAAATTACTCTATTCTATTACAAACCTATTAGATCTCTCTCCCTACATCTTTTATTGATTGATTTATCAAAACCTCATGTTTTCTGTTTTGTTTTACAATCAACAGTATATTCCAAATGTTGAAAGATTTGAAACTGCTAAATAACAAATCTACAAATTCACAATGATATTCTAAATGATCTAGGAAATGTCGTTTTAAGTGGTAAAATCAATATGTATTTTGGTTCATTAGGAAAGTAAGTACATGATGGCTATTTCTAGCATCTCCTCAGACTGTCTGTTTAACCAGTGTGTACTGTGATGCCTGACATGAGGCACTGCTATTTTTAGGTCTAACGGAAGAGTCTTAAATTGTTTATTTTCTGTTTACTAAAGTCATCCCGTTTGTTACCATGGAAACTATTACAAGTGCTCTAGCTATTTCATTAAATAAATTGAAGATATAGCTGAAAAATGAAGGTGCAGCATGCCTTAACTAAAGCACTTTTTCTAACATGTATAAACCATTGCCATATTCATAGAAAATATGAAATTAGATAGTTTGAGAAAGATAAATTATAAAGTGAAATCTCATGTTTCATTGTCTTCCATTCTAACCTCAGAGATTTGTTTTTCTAGACAAAATGATCATCTCTGGCTCTACTAAAATTATACATCAAAATTATCTGTATATACAAGTTTTCTGATAAAACTAACACTAAAAACATTTATCATAAATAAAGAAGATATAGCTAGCAACTGAAGGTAAAGCATGCCATTCCTAAAGGATATTTTCCAACATCTATAAAACCATTGCCACATTTATAGAAAATGTGAAATTAGTTATAAATAAAGTCCTCCACATTTCAAATTTGAGAGGCTATTCACATTTGAAAATCTGAATTATAGCACATAGGTATCTCCAACTTACAAAGAGTCTGTGTTCTAAAATTGTATTGTAAATGAATTCTTTGGAAATTGGAACACATTTACTCATAAAAACAATTTCATGAATAATTAGATCTCCAGGCCCACCCTCAAAAGCCTTTTCCTGTGTTCCTGTAGCTTGAAATCTTCAAGCTATAGCAATATCAGTAATAGCCTTTGTTCTCAGCTCTAGTAGCAGTAGCCAAGATTCAGGGATCAGAAGAAAGGAAAGAGTTTCTCATACTTGTTGTTAATATTTAGAGCTTACATAGGACACCATTTTGAAATACTAATATCCACTGGCCTTTGCAGATGTGGGGGCACCCAACTACATTCTTCAGCTGTTGCCATTGTCCCTGGTCCCAGCATCCAGGTGTCCTGGCACTTCCTTACATCTCCTTCTGAAGTTTAGTGCCAGCCCAACCTTGCTCCCAACCTGCTCTTGCCTGTATATTGAACCATCACTCTCCTCAAGATTCTAGATGGTCTCAGCTAGTTGTGAGAAAAGAAAGCAAAATAGAGACTATTTCCTGAATGATTAAGAATGCTTTCTGAGGTTTTGCATTTTAAAAATACAATACTTTATTTGTAACTCAAACAAATCTCTAGCCTATAGATTTCCATTACCCTGACTAAAGAGAATATTAATGTTTAGAGGGTAAAGATTTGTGCAGGCTGCTTTGAGAGAATACTAGAAGTCAGCGCCAAGGAGTCAGTTAGAAGTCAGTTGACTTAAAAGAAGTCAACTTCTCAATTGTACACTCTAAATTTCGGATCTTTGGGTTTCTGTTGGAGGATGGATAGTGGTGGTTGATTATAAACTGAGTCTTCCCTTCGTCCATTTCCTTTCCAGATGATTACAATAAAGTATATCTTATTAGCAGTGTAATTTTGCTTCTAGAAGAATATCATGCTCTTGGTTGAAGATATCAAATTAACACAATAATATAGACAAAATTTTGTTCTTATTTTCTAACAGATTAAAAATGAAACAAAACCATTACAATTTGAGCAGTGCATATTTTGTATAAAAAAGGAAAGAATTTTTGGAATATATGTAAGACAGAGACAATAATTTTCTATTTTACATCAAAGAAATAAGAAGAGAAAAAGGGCATAATTTGCTTATTGCTAAAATCAAGTTCACACAAAATGAGATATCTTAATTGTTTATACAGATGTATTTTAATAGATTTAGATTTAACCAAAATATATAAGGAAAGGCTAAGAACTATATTTCCAGAGAGTTAAAGAATATATATTTTTAAAAATATTAACTATTACAGGGATGGGTGTAAAAGCAAATGAGATTTGATACGTCTGTTTTTGTACAATGTAGTGGTAACTGAATTTTCCTCTAAAGTCCTTCTGGCAAAACTTATGAACAGTTTATATATGCAATTAACTGTGAATTATAAAATCAAATTATTTTTATTGAATTTCCATGACCATTTAAGACAGAAAATTCTGTATGGAGTGTATTTCAATTTTAATATTACTGGTATTTCAAAATAAAGGTACATTTTTGACTAACATTCATTTTTCATCTCCTTAGGGTCCACTTTCATTTGTAACACTCACATAATTCCAGTGAAAAACCAAGAAGGCGTGGCCATGATGTTCATCATTAATTTTGAATATGTGTCGGATGATAAAAATGCTGCCTCCCCAGAGAGGGTAAACCCAATATTACCAGTCAAAACTGTAAACCGTAAGTAAAAGGCAACATGTGTACAATGCTCTTGATAATCTGTTACTGTAGTAATTTTAATACAGTCTTCATTTTGATTCAGTTCTCAAAATATCTTTACATTTGAAATCAAATAGTTTTATATAAGAAAGCTATAGCTGATGTTACCCTTTGGCACATTACAGAATTTATTGGCTGCTTTGGAAGTCATTTGACTTGGATATACCATAATTTATTCAAGCAATCCCCTACTGATGGACATTTAAGTAGTTTCCAAACTTTGGCTATCACACATAATGCCAGAATGAATCGTGCATATGTATTTTCATATGTGTATATGAATATTCCTGGACAAGTTATCTTCATAGTCTAATAAGTGGGCTTCCTGGGTCTAAGGGTAATTGCATATGTAATCTTTTCAGATACTGACAAATTTCGCTCCATATGGTTTGAACCATTTTATACTTCCAACAGCAATATATTAGCTCTTTTCCTCAAAGCCATGCTACAAAGTAAGTCAGAATCAGTCTTCCTGATTTTTGTCATGACAGGTGAGAAGTATAATACCTCAAGTAGTTTTTGTTTATATTTCTCTTATTATGAGTGAAGTTCATATATCTAAACAGTATGAACATTTATTGTTTTGTGAATTATCCATTTCTCATACACATTTTCTATTGTTTCTTTCTTTATATTATCAATTTGTAAAATAAATTGCAAATAGCTTCCTCAGAAAATAATTTGCATTTTATTTTTTCATGATTTTTATTATGCAGAAGGGTTTTTTTTTTTTTTTTGCAATGTGGCTAAATTTACCAACCTTTTTCTTTGTTTCTTCTGAGTTTTTGAGTCATAATTAGAAAAGCTTTCACCACTCCAAGGTTGAAAATAAATTCACTTTTTTTCCTCTAGAACTCGTATAATTCCATATTTTAAGATCTCTGTCCATTTAAGTTTCTGTTGGCATATAGTGTAAGGTATACAGTTAATTTATCCTTTTTATCAATGGCTCTCATTATTCTAACATCATTTATTAAAAAGTCCATCTTTTCACCAATAATTTAAGATGCCACCTTTATTGCATACTCAAGTTCCTTGTATGCTTGAGTCTATTTCTATACTTTCTATTCTGTTCTGTGATCTGTTCATCCTTCAGAATCATACTGTTGTACATATACAACTAATGTATGATATAGTATGCCCCCTTTTGATTGATAATAATTTTCAGGGGTTTTGGGGTTTTTTATTAACTTTCCATATCAACTTTAGAAACAACTTTTCTAGATCCATAATAAATCCTTTTAATATTTTTATTGGATTCACATTACTGATGTAGATTAACCTGAGGAGAATGCATACCTTTATGATGTTCAGTCATTCTATCCAAGAAGATGGTATATATTTTCATTTTTTAAGTCCAATTTTTGTGTCTTTCTGGAGTGTTTTAAAATTTTCCTCATTCATTCACTTTGTTCCTTGGCAGTTAACTTTTTGTTGTCACGGTTTTTGCTATTATTATGTATGGGATCCTCTCTATTGTTCTATCTTCTTGTAAAGGCAATTATTTTTTTTTTCTGAATATGTTAATTTTACATCCAACCATCTTAATGGATTCTCTAAGATTTCAGTGTTTTGTACATTGACTCTCATGAGTTTTTCAAGTATTCTATCATATAAAATAGAGATTGTTTTACATTTTCCTTTCTAATTTCTATATGTTTAATAGTTTTCTCTTATCTAAATGTGCCAGCTAGGCTTGGCGCATTGGCTCATGCCTGTAATCCTAGCACTCCGGGAGGTCGAAGTGAGAGGATTACTTGAGCTCAGGAGTTCAAGACCAGCCTGAGCAAGAGTGAGACCCTGTCTCTAATAAAAATAGAAAAATGAGCTGGGCGTAGATGTGCCTGTAGGCCCAGCTACTCGGGAGGCTGAGGCAGGAGGATCACTTTAGCTCAGGAGTTTAAGATTGCAATGAGCTATAATGACAACGTTACACTCTATCCAGGGCGACAGAGCAAGACTCTGTCATAAATAAATAAATACATAAATAAGCCAGCTATTACCTCTAATGTATCATTAACAATAAATGAATGCTGATCATCATGCCTTGGCCCTGACTTTGCTTTAATGTCAACGTTGTTTCCAATTCTACCCTTGATTCAAATGGTGGCATGTGGGTTGAATTGTGTGTGCTTTATAATTTTAAGGAAGTTCCAATTGACTTATTTTTATTAAGAATGGGTGCTGAGAATTGTAAAATTCTTTTTAAACATCTGTGGAACTGAGTATGCTATTCTTTTCCTTATTTTTATGGTAAATTTTATAAATGGAGTTACTAACATGGAACCATTCTTGTATCCCTGGAAGAAGCCACATTTGGACACAATGCATTTCATTTTGAAATATGCTGTTGGTTTCTCTTAACTAATATTAATTTAGCATTTTGCGTCAGTATTCTTTAGGGAGATTGGTTTTAATTTTTGCCCGTATATGTGCAATTTTCTCAGGTGTTAGTATCAATGTTATAAATTACATCAAAAATAATTTGGAGTTTTTTCTCTATTTTGCATGCTATGAAACCATTTAAATAGTTTGGGGATTATCTAGACTTTAAAAGTTAGGTGTGATTCTCCTGTGACATCATCTAGATCATTATTTGTTGTACTTATTTGTGGAGCAGCTCTTCGACAAGTTTCTTTTTCTTCCTTAGAAATTGGTTTACTCAAATTATCAATCTTAACTAGTGTCTGTTTCGCTAAATTTTATTTCCCTGGAAATTATTTATTTCATGTAGATTTTTAAAATTCATTTTAATAGAATTGCACAAAGTAGGTTTTTTTGGATATTTTAAAAATTTCCTCTGTTCCTATAATTATTTACTTCTTAAAAATTTTCATCTATTTTTTCTCCATTTAAATTTTTTTTATTTTTAAATTTCAGAATATTATGGGGGTATAAACATTTTAATTAATAATTTTATTTCCAAAGAACTTTTTATTGGTTTATTAATTCTGTTAGTTTTTAAATTCACAAAGTTTTACTTTTATCTTTATTAATTCAGTTTTTACAAGCCTACTTTCTTACCTTTTTATTGCATTGGTTTATTTTCATTCTTTGAATTTTTTGATACATGATTTTAAGGCTGTATATTTTTCTCTAAGCACTATGTAAGCTATACTCTGTGAATTCAGATATGCAATGTTTTCATTATCTTTTTTCCTAGAAAATATACACCTTTTGTTTTCTAGTTTTTAATTCAACAGTTGTTTAATATAGGGAGTTTTAAAATTTTCCAGTACAAAGGTATTTTTAAAAAGTATTATTACTTTGTTAAAAACTTCTGGTTCTATTATCTTTCAGTCATAATATTCCATTTGTATATCTTCCTTTGTCTAAGATTTGCCTTGGTTCGTTATTTGATCAATGTTCGTGAATGTGAAAAGCAGACGACATTAGATGATATTAGGGTATAAAAGTTTATATCCACTTTTTAAAATTCTACCTCATTATTATGTTGTCTTCTATATCCTTACTTATTTTCCATCCTCCAAATATATCTTGAATTTTTAAAACGTGTATGAAAGTCTTCTATTATTAGGATATTTTTATTTCTCCTTATATATCTCTTGTAATTTCTGTATTATGAATATTGCTGCTGTTATTTATCTCATAATTGTTCATGTTTCACAGATATTCATATAAATAATTTTATATATACTGTAAGTTAGCCTTGAGCATATTACCTTTTATAAGGTAATAAAATAAAAATTAAGGTATCTTAATTTTTATTTAATAATTACCATCCAAATTTTACTGCATCTTAAATTACAACACTAGAGTCTGTTCTTTTTTCCATTTTCTTGCTGTATTTTAAAATCACCTTTTAGTCTTTGTTTTAATTGTGTTTCTTTTATACAGTGTGAAATTTTCATATAGAGTGAGGTTTTTCTTTGTTGCTTATAAGAAAATAATATTTTTATTTTATTGATAACTATAGTAGACATTTATTGATATTGATGTTTCTTTCTTAGTGCTAAAACATTCTATGTTAAATATACTCTCAAAGTGTTTCATTATGTTATGTTTTCTTTGCTGTTTTTTACTTGTTGTTCTATTCTCTTTTTGCTTTTTCTTTGGTATTTGGGGACATTTGTATTGTTTTCTAGTGGTTATCCTTATAAGAAAAATTTGTATCTTATCTTTAATCTCTCCCTCTTTTCCTCAGACAATGTATTTTAATTCCTTACTCTGAAAAAGAATAAAATTAACTTATAATTCTTTTCCTTTCCTTCCCACCATGTAATTTTAGTCAATAATTATATTTCTTAGTGCTTATCTTTGTGCTCATAAGTACCCTATTCTTCTGCCATTCAGTCTGTTGGTTTAAACGATATCATTTGACTCCCACCTATTACCAATAAGGCACCCAATAAGCTTATTTGTATTTTTTCTACTTCTCCTCTCATTTGGTTGTGGTATTTCTAGCTTGTCAAGCATGTAGCATGTATATACTTCTCACTTTTGTTTCAGTATTAAATTTCTAGTGGAATATATTCAATGCTTATACCCATCTTTTGTCAGTGTTTCCCCAAACTTCTTAAATAAAGCTTATCTTTTCCAGGAAAGGTTTTTGAATAAAATATTTTCACAATTTTTTCATGTTCAGCACTATTTTTCTTTTGCCACGACATGTGAAGGACAGCCTAGGTAGACAGAACATAGTATTTGGCCCACACCTTATTGCCTTGGAAATCTGTGGACATTGTTCTTTTCTTTCTTTGCATCAACTGTTGCTGACAAGGAGTCTGATGCCAACCTGTCAGTCCTTTGTAAGTGATTTTGGTATCTGGGATCTTACATACTTTTTAAGCCCCTTCTATTGTCTCGTCAGTAACTCGTGTTCAGACCATTCATTTCACAGACCTGCTCTCAGTATTTCTTACTTAGTGTGGTGCCTTCTTCTTCTGAGGAACTCATTTGGTATGCTGTCCTATCATTCCAAGGAGACTTCTGTACTCCTCTTTTTTCATTTAGTTTCTGTTTGACTTTTTATTGCAGTGTGCTCTCCTGAGCCAATTTTGCTGGTCTTAGATGTTTATTTCCCCACCTACATGGAAATTCAAGTTTACAAGGTCTCTTTCTCTAGTTACCCTGTGGACATGGTTTATGGGTACTTTTATTTGCACAGTCCCCCTTATTGATCTCTATGGGTTTAGGAGGGTCCATGAGGAAAATGGAAGTTAGATATCTGTCATTATCCATGGGAAGCTGGAATCCTTATCACAAAACTTTAATTTTTGAAAAAAATTCTTATACTATGTATAAATTCAGATATCAAAACATATATAAAGGAAAAACAGTGTTCCCAAAGGCCTGTTTTGCAAACTTAAGTATAATACTAAATCAGGGGATAGTATCAATGCTTCCTTAGGTTACATCTAAATGATAGCACAGTGTTCTATTAAGCAATCTTGGGACAAATACATCAATGCAATATGATTCCAATATTCTGAGGATTTTACCCCGAACAGTATCACACTTGGAGAAAAGTCTGTCAGAATCATCAATCTTCCAGGTGACATATTTAGAAACAAAATTGAACTACTATGAAAAAATATTCTTATCTTAAAATCTTGTTCCTTGAAGTTGATGACTGCTTCAACTGTTATATTTTCCACTGAAAAATTCAGTCATTATTGAATGACTCCTAGGAGTATACTTTAGCTAATGTCAGCTTTTATTTCTGTCGTGAATATCAATAAGGTAATTTATTTTTGAGGGGATGCCTAGTTTAGTTTCTTTGTTGTCTTCTCAAATTCTTCATTATTGCAACAGAATAGTTGTCTTGCATGGTCCATCAGATTGGATGGAACTGAAAAAGGAAGGGGTGTATCAGCAGCAGAGAATGGAATATTACTCAATCATAAGAAATGACAGTGATCCAGCACCTCTTATATTTTCCAGGATTGAACTTAGGTCCATTATCCGAAGTGAGGTATCACAAAATCAGAAGAATGGGCTCCACTTGTACTCATCATCAAATTGGTACTAACTGTTGAACACTAGGGTGCTCACATGGCAGTAATATTCTCCAGGGCTTAGGGGGATTGGGAGGGTGGTAAACCCGTAACTAAAGGACACGGGGAGCATTGTAGAGGGGAAGGGCACGCCTCTAACCCTTGTTTGGGTGAGGCAAAGACATAAAATGTAACCATAATGTTTCTACCCTCATAATACCGGGAAAAAAAAATGGGTTCATTTAAAACTGAAATGCAAATGGAGAATGGAAACCTTGGTTTCCCAAATAAAAGATAATCTATAGAGTGGCTCCCACGATATAATACACAATCTATGCAACTTTATGTTGTGATTAAAATAGCATTTCATGTGCAAGCCATAACAAATGCAGTAGAGACGCTGCTCCTTATTTTGTGAACATGAGAGGATTCCCTACGCTGCAGCTGTCACTCATACAGAGAATCACTGGAGAGACTACAACTATGCAGACAAAATTGTTTCCAGAGCGTTACAAAGCCCATTATTTACAGTCTGCATATTGGTTTTGATTACACCCTTCTGTCATTATATGGTCTAGATTTCCCTTTACTTGGTTTCAGTTCTTGAAGAATCGACTGTTAAATCAAACAGGAAAATTAGAGACCAATTATGCTTGGTAGCTTCTGCTACCATCTAATTTCTACTTCATATTATTTCTCATCTTTTTGAAAACCCCTGATGATTTTTTTCTTAAAGTATCATTTTACTACCAGTGCAAAACAATTATACTGGCTATTGCAAATGTTGTTCTAGAAGTAACCACTAAAAAATAAAATAAAAAAGGAAGAAAGAAAGAAAAGAAAATCAAATTCTGATACACTTCTTTTAGCAGACACATCTCAACCTTCAAAATAGTAATATCATCACTTCAAGACCTGCAGTCCAAGTGCAAGTTTTTGTATCACTTAAAATAGAAGTGGGGTTACAAAGTTTATGATGTTATTCACAAAAGCAAATTTCAAACTGGCATTTCTCTTTAATCAATTCTTAATCTTTTATCTACAGTGTTTATAATTCTGTAAATGTGTATGTGTGTGTGTGTGCATGCCCCAGAGTGGTAGAATTTAAGTGAAAATCATAAGGAAAAGGTTATTATTTGTTTGAAAAGATGTGGGTTTCTGTAAACTTAATTTCCTCTCCTGAAATGTAGACAAAATAACAGAAAAAATGTGAAGTGACAACACAAGAAGCATGGGTTAAAAAAAGTGAGGTATTAGAGAGAGAAGATTAAAGAAAAGAAAAAGAGCTAAATACACAATAGAAAAGATAGATTATAAAAAGGGATTATGATATATTGGACTGAGTGAATTCTGGAAACCCAGAGACTTGTGTATTGAATGAAGTGGTGAATCATTTCTCAGTACAAATATCTAGTTTCATTCAGGGTCGGGAACTCTACACAAAAAAAGTGAGCAGCTTTCTCTGGGAAGACCTAATTTTCACAAATTCATTCTCTGTAGAAGATATAGAATCAGCCACAAATAGATGACTTATGTCCCCTGGAATAAAGCAAATACAGAACAAAGCGTTATTTTGATAGATCTAACTATCAATGTGATAAATAAATACTGCACAATTGAGCCAATTAATTGCTACATAATAAACATAAATATCGGATAAAAGATATAATTAAACTTTTTTTGTTATTGATGGCTTCTATAAAAATTCTGCAGTCAAAAAATGGAAATGATACAGAGTGAAAGAGAAAATTGTACTTTTCCTACCAACTATAGGGGGCCACATCTAAAGGAGCTATAGCAATGGAAAAAATATGTGTTCTCTTTTTTTCTCCTCTACTGTTTATTTCTAGGAAATACTTGTACAAGATGGAAGACAAATTATGTGTTCTTGTTTACATTTATTAATAGCTAGGTTAATTGTCTTTACATATAAGAGGTTTTCACTTTTGCTGTTTTAAATAAAATATTTTTTTAAGTTTCGTTTAAATTATTGCAAAATATATTTGAATTTCACATTTCTTCTATTGTATAGCATAAATCTAGTATCACGCTTGGTCCACACATGCAGACACACACACACATCTTCTCTCTAAACATTTCTTTCTTTTTTTGCATTACAGAACATCAGAGAGACTCTAAACACTTCTTGAGGGAGTAGGAGAATCTAAATTAAACCAAAATCTTGATATAACAATAGACATCCAAACAGAAAATGAATGCATTCTATTTTTATCTTGTTTGAAAACCAAAGTCAGTTTGAGCCACTATGAAAGTTCACCTTAAACTTATATCTCCAAATATATTTTAACTGATAACATTTTCACTCCTCCTATCAATTTTCAATACTTTTTATTTAAATCTAGTAATTTAACAAATTACTAAACAATTTATGTTTAGTAATAATAAATAATTTCCTGGTGCTATCACTGTCAAAAATCTATGAAGTATTTACCAAATTTAGGCATTTCCTGCCAGGAAATAGGCCCCAGTTAAGTTTTCTTTATTCTCAGAAATAGAATGAATTTTACCCAATGAATAAATGATTATACTGCATATCAAAACTATACATGAGATACATCTTTTCCCCAAATCCTTCAGCCTTTTCTCTTAGCAAGTACTGCAAACCTTCACCAGGTTTCTCATGACTCTGCACTCAAATCCATTCCTTTGTTCCCCCACAGACAACCTCACCTCCTAAGCCTCAGAGCAGGGAGGGAGGGCCTTGGGCAGGAGAAATTCTTTAATCAGTCCATCCTGGACAAATACATCTCACCAGCTGGTGAAACTCAAATCCTAACTGAAGCTCAGATCTCCCCTTGGGACCCCTGCCCGCCTCCGTTCCTTCAGAGTCTGTCTTGACCAATGGTCCCTCTCTCACCAGGGTTTTCTACTGGCTCCCTTCTCTGTTGCTCGTACTCATGCTGCTGAGAAAAAACAGCCTACACTGCAGTGGACACGTTTTGTTTATATCACCTCATATTTTTTAAAATTTTAATTAGTAGAATCTGTTGGCAACATTTAAAAAATGGAAGATGACACATAAAAATTAAGATATCTGGCTTATTTTTAAAAAATATGAGTATCCAGTTACACATCTTACATGGTCCTGATAAGCTGGAACAGAATCCTGGCCACTCCCTTAAATGGGGTATGCATGTTCCAGTTTGCCGTGTTCCTCATCTCTCATTTTTTGTGTACACCTGGCTTTTTTCATGTTACTTGCATCTTCCTACAGGCATCTGGATTTTCCACATACTCACTTGTTTCCACTACTTTCTTCATTCCTTAGCCCATTAAAATGAACTGTCTATGACATGCTCTCTACAACACTCTCTATGTTGAATGTACCTTGTTACGTCAGATTCCTTCTCTCCCGTCTCATGTATTTCAATCTCTGTAACAGCTATTTCAGTACCATTTGCTTGTTCTTCTTACTCTGAAACACTATTTGTTTCTCGCTGGGAGATGCTTTTAGTATTCCTGTCTTCTTAGTCATCTTCTGTAAATGCTCTGCTAGAGCAAAATTCATCCATTACCTAGAGGGTAGAGACCCTCTCACAGATCAGTATCTCCAGCCCATACCTCTCTTCAGACTTTTCCCATTACTTACAACCTCATAAATCCAGCCAGACTTTTCCCATTACTTACAACCTCCATAAATCCACTGAACATCTCCTTTAGGAGATTTTAGTATTTCTGAAAGATTTAGCATTTCAAGCTGGCAATTGTCTTCCCGTCTCCAACTACTATCCTTCCTATCCCACCAAAAACTCTTCCTTTCATTCATCATGAATGGAGTCATCACCCAAGCCACCCAAGCCAGAAACCTGGGCATCATGCTAAACTTCTCCTACTCTCTCATCCTCTCTTCTCCCAACCAAAAGGTTGTCAAAGTCTATCAATCACACCTCTTCAGTATTTTTGTCATGTAACCCACTGAATTGTCCTACTCAGTCCCTCGACACATCTTTCTTAGACTCATGTAATAATCTCATAATTGATATTCCTGCTTTCAACTTCTTTTCCTCAGGATTACATATCATTCAATTGTACATGAAATCCTAATACTCCACTGTATATCCTTTATGATGGTTCTCTATTGTCTAAATATATAAAACTCCAAAGCCCCATACATGTATAACACAAAAGACCTACCGTGATTTGACTTCTGATACTTCTTCAGCCGTATCTTCAATCACATCCCACATTTCAGCAGTGGTTCCTTGAAACCACCATTCATTTTATGCCACCTTATTTGTATAACATGGTGTCCCCTCTGCTAAAAGCTTTAATTCCTCTAGCACACCCATTCCAAAGGACTCTTCACCTGTGGAACATTCTTAACTCACCCAGGCAGATTGATATGCCCCTGCCCTGTGACATCATGGCACCTCAGGCCTGTCTCTACCACCACATTGGTCACACCTGTTTGACTAGGAAACAAGTAACATACATGAAGGAAAAGGGGCAGAAATAAAACTATATAGAGAGGTGAGGGCTGTTAAAAGTTGGAGAACACATACCCTACTTGAAGTGGCCAGTAACTCTCCAGCTCTACTTCATAGTAGAGGCACTGTATTTTCTTCCATGTATTTCTAATAGTTTGCAAATAGTAAGTATCTAAATATATTTGTAGAATACATAAATAAATAAGGTATTTTCCCATTGAATAATTGTTATTTTTTTCCTACTGAATGAGCATTACTCAGCTCACCTAAGTCAGTGACTAAATGTGAGACCATCAGCTTGCAACATGTTTGAAATGTAAGTTCTTGGGCCCTACGCCAGAACAACTAATTCGGAAACACAGAAATTCAGCAATCTGTTTTAACAAACTTCTGATGGCCACAAAAGTCTGAAGCCCATGCTCTAAGCTAATTAATGTTTAGATAAAAGTATAAAAATAAACTTTAAGTGAAAAAATGTAAAAAATATAATAAAATAAATTCAAATTTCTATAGTATCTTATTCTCACAGCAATTTTCAGAAATGAACTTTTTCATTTAATCTTATTAAGGTACTATAAAGGAGATTCCATTATCTCTGAAAAGATTAAAATTACACTGTCCAAATCAAAGAGAATTTTCCTTTTAGGATTAGTAAAATAAAAACTTGAATCGTTTTAAAGGCTTCAACTGAAGCTAAGTCTAAATGCACAAAATATAGTTGATAACACAGGCAATTATCTAGCTAATTTAAGCAGCTAAAAATGTATTTATATGCTTTGGGCTCAATACCTCTGATAATTGACACATGAAATTACATTTACCTCAATAGCCACATTACTCTCGCAAATTTGTATGTATGTTTTAGATCTCAAACTAAGAAACAAAGAAATTTCCTGTATAGCTGGTTTATTAAAGGGCTTTTCCCATGTTTATACTATTCTCCACTGGAGCTGAAAGTCATTCTTTAATTCAAAGATGAAGAGCTGTCATAGTAATATAGTGTCCCAGTCATCATTACTGTGGAAACAATCTATTATCCAGATGAATTTAATTAAAGATTTTACAACGGAACTAATGTCTACTATTATCGTGTGTTTGGGAGTTTCTTCTTTTTAAAGATTAAATTTGATATAGAAAAAGAAACCGTGAGGATGTTATGTTGCAAAAAGAAATCTGGGTAAAGGTAAGTCATAGTTGTAATCAAGTTTATGTCATATTTTCACCCTAGGATTTGGACAGAGTATGTATTTCTAGGATCAAGAAAATTTCTAGTAGTTGAAAAAAAGTATGCATTATCTCTTCATTAACGATGATTGTCAATGAATGCTCAAATTGGCATATCCAACCCAGAGAGTCCTCGATTTGAAAGATTTTGTTACCTAACAAAATACAAGTCAGGGGCACTCTCTATTCATACAGCATTTAGGTAACTAGCGTCTGTCCCATTTGTGTTTGGAACACTCCATCAAGAGAGCCCCAATCAATGTGATGGCTATATGATCATCCAGGATGAGTCTAGGTTAAGACATTAACACTTTCACAGGACTTTCAATGGAGTCTTCAACTTGACATTTGGAAAAGGAAGAAATCTATCAAAGAGAAATAAAATTCATGCTTCGATTAAGTAGTTACTTTAAGCACAAAGAAATCTAATCAGGTGTATACAATGCGGCTGTGTTTACTTCAATTCCCAGTCCCTCCTCAGTGAGGGACTTTAACCTTGAGTGGCTAAGAGCTGCCCACCACTTTGTCCTGTCTTCTGTCTTATCTCCTTTATTCAAATGCATGTTTTCTGCTTCTTTGCTCTCATGGTGACTGGCCAGGTCATGAGCAGTGTGGCTCAGATATCATCAACATTTGCGAGCATGTCCACAGAAGTTCTCTGGTGCAGCATCTCCAGTGATTGTTCTCATGCCTTGCTGCAGCTCTGACATCCCCCTTCCCTCCACCTACTGCCTTCTGTCTCACAATACCTCAAGATTCCAATTTGGTCCTACACTTACTGCTTTATTGTAAGATCTTGCTTTTACTCTGGTATTTATTGCCCTAGGAAATGTCACTGGATTCTTAGTCTTTCAAGGCATTACTGATCACATCTGCTCCTTTCAAGGGCCCCATATTTAGCATCAGGTTTACTAGGTCAGTGGATCTCCTGGTGATCTTCTGTTATCACTAACACCAGGACTGCACTGACTACACTGGCCTGTCATCCACTCATCAGGGTAGCCACTTGGTTAGTACTGAGTTCACATCGAATGCTACTTTTTCCTTGTCTAGATGCTAACTACAGCCTTTTTGACAATCTCCTGGGTTGTTCTAGCAGCTTATAGGCAGCATATCATATACCTGCTTATATATGTAGGGACAGGCAAGACTCATGTCCTTCTACAGTGCCTCTATGAAAATTTTTTCCCTGAAAAGACAAAGGAGATGTGTTAATCATCTTCCCTATTTTTCCCATCAAACTTAACCTTTTGCTCTGACTTAGGGATTAAAATCATGTTTCTCTGCACATCCAAGGTTATCTGGCTAGAGAAAAATCTGACACTGATTTTAAGGCTGACAATTTAAGTATCAGACTTGCAAGTACTCTGATTTTAGAAATGTACATTGATATTAATTCACGCATCTTTATTTAGTGTTGATGGTAGAGTTAATTGAGATCATAATTTTTTTCATACCAAAAGGTGTCTATTTCTCCCTATTTGTACTGGGCACTGTGACGCTGACCCACACACCTCCCTCTGGACTGGGACAGCCCAGCTGCTGGAAAAATCTACTGCTGAGGGTACACAACTCTGCCCCTTCCTGGATATTGTTGTCACGGGCAAGGAACATCCTTATCCAAGGCTATGGCCTTTCCCATGGGGTGGCTGTAGCCAGTGACTGGTTGATACAGGGATCAAAAGGCCAGATATCATGGCTTGAACTTGGCTATCCCAGCTCCAGAGCTCACAGGAGGATTGGCTGAAGCTTCGGCTTCATTTGAATAGCAATTTAACTTCCTCTTTCCGATCTTGCCTTTTTATGGTTCTGTCTCCTGCAAGTACTCCCCATTAAACCTTTGAGAGCACGTGAGTCTTTCCTACTCCTGCATATGTAAGAAGGTATATGATGTTGTCTATGAGCTGCTAGAACAACACAGGATATTGTCAACAAAGTCTGTAGTTAGCATCTAGCTTGGGAAAAAGTAACATTAAATATGAACTCAGTACTAACTAAGTAGCTACCCTGACGAGTGGGTGACAGGCCAATGTAGCCAGTGCAGTCGTGGTGTTAGTGATAACAGAAGATCACCAGAGGGTCCACTGATCTAGTAAACCTGAAGCTAAATATAAAGCCCTTTAAAGGAGTAGATGCTATCAGCAATGTCTTGAAAGACTCTAGCTGTATCTCCCGAGAGTATTTTGCATTAAACCTTTTTTACAGTCTGCTTTCTGGGGTCCAATCTAAGATATTCTGCCATCCACCCCTCAAGCCTTTGTGAGGGCAAATAGCTCTACTTCTGGCCTCCAAAACACCTTTCACTCCACTTCTCTGCATGCACACACACTACCCACTACACACACACACACACACACACACACACACACACACGCACATCCTCTCCTTACCTCAATACAGCTTCTAGTTTCCATGCCTGAACTTAAGCTTCTCTCTACTTTTCAGTTCATAATTCAACTAAGCAGAACCAAGCAAGAGTAAAATACTTCCAATTTATATTTAATTGGGTGTTAGTAGTACATTTATTAGATAATCAAATTTCTAAGAATCTTTAGAAATGTTGAGAAATTGAGCCAAGAAAATGATTGAAAACTTGCAGTTGGATTATAAGGAAATTCAATGATTAGAAATAAATGGAAAATTTTGCAGAGATTTTTGTTTTTCTGCAAGAAATATTGTTTGTAATATTCCTAGAAGATTCTTAAGTCAAAAGAATTGTTTGAGGTGAAAAATTGACATAGTATTTTTCTTCCCCACTCTAATAGATGAGAATCAGTTCTCATAGGAGAGAAGGAGAAAGAGTGAGAGAGAGAGAGAGAGAGAGAGAATAATAACAGTACAGATTGATGAGGCTTTCTCAAATTGGAAAAGTTTAGAAAAGCCATTTTCTAAAGCTCCATTACCATAGGAGGTAGGTTAGAAATGTAGTTGTGATCATCATAGTTTTGTGAGAAATGTGATTAGCACAAATATGTAAGCACAGAAACTAAAGACTTAAGATAATATCTAGAATGGATTAATCCCAGGGATTCCTAGGGGAGGTCAATATGGAAGGACTTTGACTATGATAGAGGGAGTTAGTTATTTGATCTCTAAAATCATAAGCAAGGCCGGGTGCGGTGGCTCACACCTGTAGTCCTAGTATTCTGTGAGGCCAAGGCAGGAGGCTAGCTTGAGGTCAGAAGTTCGAGACCAGCCTGAGCAAGAGCGAGACCCCATCTCTCCTAAAAATAGAAAAAACTAACTGAGCAACTAAAAATAGAAACAAAAAATTAGCCAGGCATTGTGGTGATCACCTGTAGTCCCAGCTACCTGGGAGGCTGAAGCAGGAGGATCGTTTGAGCTCAGGAGTTTAAGGTTACTGTGAGCTAGGCTGACACCACCGCACTCTAGCTCAGGCAACAGAGCAAGACTGTCTCAAAATAAATAAATAAAATAAAATAAAATTAAGTAAAATCATATGCAAAATTGTGTGTATGCATTCATCTACATTTATTTAGAGGAGAAAATCAGGATTTTCATTAGATTCTCGTGGATATTCATGACCCAAGAAAACACCATACCTTGGATAAATTAAATCAAGGAAATCAAATCAAGGATGTTCTTATTTTACTGATTTCCTGTTTGACTTTGGCCACATATATTTAACATCTTTGCACATACAGATTGGAGTGATAATCTAGGCTTTTCAAAGAGAAAGATAATGGGAATAGCTATGTTTTCTTGGTGTAGAACTAAAAAGCTCTTGGTTAAATATGACGCAGGACACATGAGGATGCAGTTTCTAAATTTATGTTCAGTAGCTTCACAAAAGTGACATGTCCTGAAAAATACATTATAGTATTAGTGATTTATAAGTTCATGTATGTTAGCAAATATATACCTTCTTGGATGAAAATGATGTATTTAAACAAAATTATATTCGTGTAAGTAGTTTATCAGTTTTTTTAATTCTGGAAATATGTAAAAATGTATGAAAAACCTTATTCTGTTTCTCTCATTTCAGATTTATGAGTATTTTAGTAGATAGGCTAAATATTATCTATTTTAATTACTCAGTTAAAGCAAATATAATAAAATCTGAAGATTTAACCCAAAAGGATTTTTTCAGTGTTAAGATCCATAACAAGATTACACTCATCTATGTTTTATACTTCATGCCTGAAAGTGCTAGCATTGAGGAAAATTCTCAATGTGTATTCTTTCCAGATGAACTACAGTTAGACAACTAAATCTATAGTGCAATATAACATGGTCATATTAACCTAGTGATGCAGAAAAGACCATCTGTACCACATTGGATATGACTGAAGTATAGGAGGAAACTAAATGCCTTGCGTGGTCATTAATTTAAGAAAGCCAGTGAATTGTTTTTAAAGAAGGAGGGTAAAGTAAATGATGAAGAATGAATAAAAGTTGGCATTGACTTTTAATGCATTGTAATAAGCTTGCACAATTGATTTGTAAATTGCTTTAAAACTCAATTTTATGTCATTAAAAGCTAATCAGATGACTTTGATGCAGTTCACTGATTTTTAACTTGGCAATTTGCTTGAGCATATAAAAGTCATTAGTAGAAATATGTAAGAATGCTTACAAAATAGTTATCATGATGCACTGTTATTTAGTCTCATTTGTCTAGATTGTTTACTTTCATCTTTGTTTTATTAATCCAGAGTTTAATGTTGAATGTACTCGGGGTTTGCCTGTTCATTGTCATGTCTTATACCAGAAAGGTAAATAATATTTCTATTATTAATATATTTAACACTTTTAATTGCTAGACCACAAATGAAAATTTACAAGAATAAATTAGTCTGCTTAATTCTAAAATTTTCTGTAACAGATGCTTTACATAAACTTCATAATTGAGTTGTATCAGGTATATGTATAGGGCATGATATAGCGTCCACCATTTCCATGAGCTATTGAGTTCTACTTAATCAATCATTTTTGGTAAATATGAGCCAATAAAATTCCAGGAGGTTAAGATTCTCTAATTATGATGACCAGAGCAATCAAATATTCTAGTTTTTCCACAGTCAAAATTGACCACATTTTCAGTTTAGTTTAAAATTCAGCTACAATGCGCAGGCCTCTGTCAGGGGTAAGGCTCAATAGTGAACAAAACAGACAGGGGCCATACTCATATGAGGCCTACCGCTCAGTGGTGGAGAGAAATGTTAATCAGAAAATCAACAAATGTATAGTTATTAATGGTGGAGAAAGCTATGAATAGGGTGCTAAACTGGTTAAGAAAGAAGAAAAAGCTTCCCTAAGGAAATAACTCTGGAGCTAAATCCTAAAGGATGAGCTCAGCAGTTAGAGTAAAAAGGGTCAAACAGAAGATAACCCTGAATCTGGCTTTCTCATCCAGAGGAATTAAAAGTCCATATGTCCTGGATTCCAGAGAGCAAGGAGGAGAGATGATGCTGCAGAATAGAGATAGTTTTTTCTTCATCCTCAAAGAGGAAGTTTCTGGGAGCAGGGGAAGGTGGGGGAAGTATAGAATAAATAATAGTCTACATAACCAGATATGAATTTTTAAAAGATAATTTTTAAAAATTTATATTTTTATATTTAAAAAATAATTTTTAAAATTATTTTTTAAGAATGGAC
This sequence comes from Avahi laniger, assembly GCA_963575035.1. Taxonomy (NCBI): domain Eukaryota; kingdom Metazoa; phylum Chordata; class Mammalia; order Primates; family Indriidae; genus Avahi; species Avahi laniger. Next base: position 48,771 of record CAUYSK010060108.1, read on the forward strand.
AATAATGGTACAATTGTAAAAAGTGACTAGTATTCTATTGCAAGAAATCAGGTGAACCGGTATAGTAACTTGGACAAAAGAGTAGTAAAGATGAGAGAAATGAAAACATTAAAAAGATACTCAGGAGGTGAGTGAACACAACCTGGGGATTGATATTGGTGGGACATAGGAGAGGAGTGTAAGAGAGAGAAAAGTGTCTAGAATGGCCCTCAAGTCTCAGTCTTATACAACTGGATGTATTGTGATAGCATTCACTGAAAAAAATGGATTGGGCTTGGAGGAATAGGTCATGAGATTGGATTTGCTGTGATATTTTGAGGTGTCCTTATGACTTCCAAGTACAGATGTTGATGAAGCCAGTAGATATATAGTTTGGAACTCAGAGATGAGAGGTCTTGACTGGAGATATAAATTTACGAATCATTGGAGTAAAGACAAAATTGAATAAAATATATAAATGAAACCATCCACTGGAAGACTGTACCTTCAAAATAGAGAAAGTTCATGAGTTTTGGGAGTATTCTTCCATGTTTTAGAACTATCTTCAATGTATTGAGGAAAAGTTCATAGTAAATATATTAAAAATAATGGCGCCCATGACATTTAAAGAATATAAGAAGATAGATAACACTGTAGCCCAAAGACAAGCTGACTCACTAAGGATGATGTAGATTTAAACTACTACACTGGCAATAGAAAAGACAAACTGCATTTTCTTGTAAACAGTATTTAGAGAAGCTTTCAATTACAGATTATTGTTTGGATGATTTTATTTTTTCATTTTCTCTGAGGGGAGGAAGTTTTACTTTCTTTATTAGGTTTTTTAATTCATAAAGGAATGCATGTTTGATGTAAAAAAACCAGTAGAAATATATAAAGAAGAATGCAGTACACTATACCTCCCTACTTACAAACCCACCATCTGAGCTCATCAACATTAAAAGTTTGGACTGTGTTCTTCCACATCTCTCTCTGTTGCCATACAACTTATTATGAACAAATATAGGATTTTATTGTTATAATCCACCATGACCAAGTGGCCTTCATCCCAGGGATGCAAGGATGGTTCAACATAATAAATCAATAGAGGTGATTTAGCACATAAACAGAAGCAAAAACAGAAATCATATGATCATCTCAATAGATGCAGAAAAAGCGTTTGACAAAATTCAGCACCCTTTTTATGATTAAAACCCTCAGCAAACTAGACATAGAAGGAATATATCTTAAAATTATAAAAGCCATATATGACAAACTCACAACCAGCCTCACACTGAATGAGGAAAAATTGAAAGCATTCCCACTAAGAACTGGAACAAGACAAGGATGCCCACTGTCACAACTTCTATTTAACATAATGCTGGAAGTGCTAGCCAGAGCAATCAGGCAAGAGGAAGAAATTAAGCGTATCAAAATCAGGGAAGAGGAGATCAAATTATCATTTTTTGCAGATGATATAATCTTATATCTAGAAAACTTGAAAGATTCCACCAAGAGACTCCTGGAATTGATAAATAAATTCAGCAAAGTTTCAGGTAACAAAATCAATGTACACAAATCAGTGACATTTCTATACACTAACAACAGTCAAACTGAAAGTCAAAGACTCAATTTCATTCACAATTGTTACAAAGAAAATAAAATTCCCAAGAATATACTTAACCAAGAAGGTGAAAGATCTCTACAAAGAAAACTATGAAATACTGAGGACAGAAATTACAGATGATACAAACAAATGGAAAAACATATCATGCTCATGAATTGGTAGAATCAACACTGTAAAAATGCCCATGCTATCCAAGTGATCTACAGTTTCAATGCAATTCACATCAAAATATCAATATTCCACAGATCCAGAAAAAAATAATTTTGCACTTCATGTGGAACCAGAAAAGAACCCAAATAGCCAAAGCAATCTTAAG
>CAUYSK010060109.1:0-12723 GCA_963575035.1 Avahi laniger
AGTCTTGAATGAGCTGGTGAGTGATGGAAACCCAAGCTGGCAAAACTTCTTTTTATTTATTTTTATTTCAGCATATTACGGGGGTACAAATGTTTAAGTTACATATATTGCCTTTGCCCTGCCCTAGTCACAGCTACAAGCATGTCCATCCCCCAGACAGTGCGCACTGCACCCACTGGATATGAATATACCCATCCCCTCCTCCCCTCTCCCACCAGCCCGACACCCGATGAGTGTTACTTCCATATGCACATATAAGTGTTAATCAGTTAGTAGCAATTAGATGGTGAGTACATGTGGTGCTTGTTTTTTCATTCTTGTGATACTTCACTTAGGAAATGGGCTCCAGCTCCATCCAGGATAATACAAGAAGTGCTAGATCACCATTGTTTTTTGTGGCTGAGTAGTACTCCACATATACATATACAGCATTTTATTAATCCACTCATGTATTGATGGGCACTTGGGTTTTCTCCACGTCTTTGCAATTGTGAATTGTGCTGCTATAAACATTTGAGTGCAGATGTCTTTTTTATACAATGTCTTTTTTTTTTCCCTTTGGGTAGCTTCCCAGTAGTGGGTTTGCTGGATCAAATGGTAGTTTTACTTTTAGTTCTTTGTGGTATCTCCATATTACTTTCCATAGAGGTTGTACTAATTTGCAGTACCACCAGCAGTATATGAGCGTTCCTATCTCTCTGTATCCACACCAACATTTGTTGTTTTGGGACTTTTTAATAAAAGTCATTCTCACAGGAGTTAAGTGATATCTTACTGTGGTTTTCATTTGCATTTCCTTGATGATTAGAGATGTTGAGCATTTTTTCATAGTTTATTGTCCATTAGTTTATCTTCTTTTGAAAAGTTTCTGTCACTGTCCTTTGTCCATTTTTTAATGGGATTGTTTAATTTTTTCTTGCTGATTTTCCTAAGTTCTATATAGATTCTAGTTACCAGCCCTTAATCTGATGGATATCATGCAAATATTTTCTCCCATTACATAGGTTGTCTATTCATTCTAGTGATAGTTTCTTTGGCTGTGAAGAAGCTTTTTAATTTGATCAGGTCCCATTTATCTATTTCTGTTGATGCTATGATTGCTTTTGGGATCTTCTTCATAACTTCTTTGCCTAGGCCAATGGCTATAAGAGTTTTTCCAACATTTTCTTTGAAAATTCTTATGGTTTCATGCCTTAGGTTTAAGTCTGTTATCATTGTAAGTTGATTTTTGTGAGAGGTGAGAGGTGTGGATCCTGTTTCAGTCTTCTACATGTGGCTATCCAGTTTTCCCAGAACCATTTATTGAACAAGAGTTATTTTTCCCAGTGTATGTTTTTGTCTGCTTTGTCAAAGATCACATGGCATTATGAGGTTGATTTTATATGTGGTTCTCAGTTCTGTTCCATTGGCTATGCTTCTGTTCTTGGGCCAGTACCATGCTGTTTTGGTTACCAAAGCCTTGTAGTATAGCTTGACGTCTGGTAAAGTGATGCCTCCAAATTTGTTCTTTTTGTTTAATGTTGCTTTTGCTATACGGGGTCTTCCCTGGTTCCATATGAAGCATAGAATTATTTTTTCTAGATCTGCAAAAAATGATGTTAGTATTTTAAAAATATCTACAAAAGTGTTTGTTTTTAAGAGAGGAATTGGTGCTTTTTCCCATTAGGAAAATAGAGCCAGCATAATTCTTTAAGCTGTAGAATAGCAAGAAAATCTGGGTTGCTGGAAGAGGATTCTAGAAGAAGGTGCTGTGGGCTGCGTGGAGCCATATATAGCAGATGTGAAGACAATATGGAGCCTGGGGATGTAACTCTGCCCCGAGGCTGTGAGTTTGCCTCTCAGGTGATCGTCATTTTTTACATTTCCTTCCTTCTGGATGACCTAGCTTTCCATGGGTTTTATATTTCTTTTGCTGCATATAATTTTAGCTGATATTATTCTCCAAAGTAATGAACTCTCTTTAGTTGTCTAGGGAAACAATTATTTTTTAAAATCAATTCATTCAATAGCACCAGTCCAGAAATTTTAAAAGTACACAGGATATGGCAAAAACAAAAAAGAAACCCATATTAGGGAGATTATTTTTAAAATTCCATTTGTTTTTCCATTTAGAGTAGACATGAACAACATAATGGTTGAGATTTCTGAATGAAACATTATAAGGGTATAACAGAGTTCCTCTTGAAATATCAATAAAGTCTAGTTACTAATAAATCAAACTGGGACATTTCTTATTATCCTGTAGCTGAGAAATGACTCCAACAGGAATCCCTGCAAAACACAGGGTATCCTTTTCAATGTCCAAACAGTGGGCTCCATTGGCTTTAACATCTTCTATCCTCTGGGGAGTCCTGTCAGGCACTCATCACCACACACTTGATATGATGACCCTCACTCTCTCTACCCTTTTTTAGATCATAGCAAAATCTCAAAATGAATCCTTCTGGCAAAAGGGAAGGAAGCCAAATGAGCTGAAGTTGATTTGAGTTGGCTGGATGGGAGGCTGCCATATCCATCCATGAGGACACATATGTCCAGGTGGACATTTAAGGAAAGAATGGGTAGCCAGAGAGAACACTGGGCCCAATATCATTGAAATTTTTGGTCACTTCCTGATTTTTTTTGCTAGCATAATATGACTTCCAAAAAAATAAATAAATAAAAGAAGTATAGGTATTACCGCAGGTTGAACTTTTATGCAAAAGTAAAGTAATGCAAGGTTCCATACACCTGTAAGCCAGGTGCTGTAATTCCCCAGGCTTCAGAGAGTTTTCGGGTCATTGACTCAAGCTGAAGGAGCTGGGAGTTGATTTCTTAGAAGGTAGGGAGGATGGAAATTTCCCTCTGACAAAGAGATTTCTTCAGTATTAAATGAAAGGTTAAAAATTATCTTAGATCCTGACAGCATGCCCAATTTAAATCCTGGTTCTACAATACTCAGTAAAAAAGTTTAAGTCCATTGAAACCATGTCTTTTTATTATCTTTGCTAGAATACATTGCCCTGAACCATAGCAAACATTCAACCATTTTTGACCTACAAAACACAATTTCATGTGATTTGATCTGATACATTTACATATACCACATTATAAACTATGGAGTATAGTTATTTAAAAAACAAAAAACAGACAAATAAAAAACAAACTAAAACTGAAACCAAGATCAGTGATATGGAACCTAAGTGTATGCATTTTTTTCTCATAGGAAAATTTCACATAACTTAAAGAAATTATTTACATCATCTCGCTTAGTCCTTAATTTCTGTGTTTAAGAACTGAGGCCTGAAGAGGTTGGTACTTGTATAAGACCATACAGTTAAGTATTGTTAATGGCCATGAAATTAACCAAAGGTTGTCTTTCTTCAGGATCAGCCATTGTCCCATCATCCCAAAGACAATTTTTATGAGCCTACAGTCTGCCCATGTCACTTGCACAAAAGCCTTATCAGCAATGTGGCTCTCATCAGAGGAAATGCGTACTTAGCAGCGCCTCTGGAAGCAAAGCAAATGCCTCTGTTTCTCACCTGAAGACTATATGTTTGATAGTGGAGGTAAGGGAGGGAAAGAGGTGCTGAATCCATTCAACAATCCAAGGTCGGTGAAGATTATCCTGCCCTTCTCCATAAAGGAGCTGTTGGGGTTGGAGAATCACCATTTGACTGACACCGGGTTTCCTCGACAGAGATTCCCCTGGCAGGGGCAGGGAACCTGCAGCTTTCTGATTCAAGAGTGTTCTTTTGTAAACACCAAAGGTGGCAAGAAAAGCTTCATCTTTCTCTGCTGCACCCCTTTTAATACAGGGATTTGTTCTGTGAAGTTTGGATTTGGTAAAGGAGTCATACTTGGGGATCTGGAGGGCCACATGTGGCCTTGAGGCTGCAGGTTCCCCACCTCTCTCTCCTTGTCTTGTAAGGATAATGGTGTCATGTTCCTAGAGTTGAAATGGAAAGGACTGACATCACTGTAGGGCCACTCTGTTCCAAGTATCACTAAGGAGAGAGAAATTCCCATTACTGTACAACAAGAAATCGATATAAAGAGAACTTAAAACTTCTAGGAAGAGGCTTCAAGGGAGATGGGTGCTGAAAGCCTACTTAGCAACTTGGGGAAATAACATCCACATTAGCTAAAGGCTTCAAAAGTAATGGTTTGGCTGTCTTTTCCTTGGGGTTTTTAAGTATTTAGGTTGTTTTCTGTTTTCTGATAGGTTAATACAGTCTGAGCCCTAAGAAAGAAATGGGCAGCCATGGCCTGGTTATTTATACTTGGGAGGGGGGACAGGGGAGAAGGAAAGAAGACCCAGATTCTTAAGTAGTTGTATCTAAAAGGCACAGACAATGTGTCCCTCTGAGTAGGCAGCAGTGAAAGAAAAGCTGTTGGTAAACGCTTTATCCAAAGATGCTTAAACCAGCCGTGGGAGCTGGGAAGAGATGCCAAGGCTGGAAGCAGAGTACATCAACAGCCACCTCTTCAGAGTAGAATTTGAAAACTGGAAGCCCAGTGTCAGAATGCACCAACAAGACTTTGGAATGTAAGTATTCCAAGGAGGCTGTGATGAATCACTGTCATTCTGCATGGGCGTAAAACTCAGTGTGTCCAACACTGAGCACTGGAATCACAACTCTGGGAATCTCAAAGATGGTTTGTGTCTCTAAACATCAGTCACAGAAGTTTCTTAAGACTTACTAACATAGCCTAGAAACTGAGAGAGGATCAAGTACTACGTCTATTCCACCATGAAATATACTTTTTATTAATCCTAAATGCCACTTATGCCTCACAGAGCTGGTGTTTCCTAGACTCAATGATTTACATAGAGAAGTGTGACATGATCCTTCAAAATTAAGAAATGTGGTCTGGGGGTATTCAAGAGAACCCCGGATTTTGATGGTAATAATAAAAATACTTTATATTTGTATAGCAGTTGATAACTCGTGTATATGTGCACATGCAGTAGCTACCTCTTGTGAGCCTTACAATAATCCTATGAGGTGGACATCACAGGCATTCCCATCTCACTGAGAATTCACTTCATTTCCTTTATCTGAGTCTTCTGTGAGTTTTCACAGATGAATCTATCAGTATTCACTGCTGCAGTGGTTCTCCAAGTGTGGTCTCCGGACCAGCAGGATCAGTGTCGCTTGAGTACTTGATAAAAATGCAAATTCTCAGGCCGCACACCAGACCTACTGGGAGGGAAACTCAGGAAGTGGGGGTGGGAATCTGTGCTTTAACAACCCTTCCAAGTGACTCGGATCCACACTCCAGTTTGAGAGCCACTGCACTGTGCCCAGCCTTACTCCACTTCCTGAGCAAATCCTGACTGCTACAAGTTGCAGATCAAGCAGCTCAGGTCTCCACTTCTTGGGACTTAGAATATTCACCTCACCAGCTCTAGCGTCTGGGTGCCCCAGAGCCAAGTTTTAGGCCCCTCATTATTCCTCTCCACTCTGAGTTCCTAGATGCAACCCGAACTTGATCTGGGTCTTGTGAGAAACAAAATGCACCCGAGGACATGATTTCATGGGAGAACAACCATTAAATGAGGGCAGTGAAGAAAAAGAAATATCTTTCCTTCCCATCTTAGGTTCATGGCTGAGGTCCTGATTACAAAAGACAGAGTAACAAGAGAAAAGCATACAAATTTACTTAACATAGGTTTTACATGACGCAGGAGCCCTCATAAAGAAATGAAGATTCAAAGCAGCAGATGAACTTGCGTATCTTTATGTTCGATGAAGAGTGGACAGTTGTGGAGAAATACGGTTCAACAAAGGAGGTGTGATCTAATGGTAATAAACTGGGGGGAACATAGCAGAGCCTGCTTGTTCAGGTTCTTCTTTATATCTCCATGATTTTGGCTCCTTTCTTTGGGGTATATGGAGGGACCTCTCGAATGAGGATCTTACACCCTGCTTCTGGAGAGAAGGAGGGAAGGTGATAGTGACCTTCCTGCCTCTGCTGTTTTCTCAAATGCCAAGCTGCCATATCTTGGGATAGTGTGTTCTGAACTCCATCAGGACCAAATCTCAAACAAATGGAAGGAAGCCTGGAGTATTATAGAGGCAGGGACAAAAGGAAGTTATAGTCATCAAGGAAGGGTGGAGGTAGGTCTCATCTCAAAACATGGAAGCAGGTGGTCCTTGTTTTTTGAAACACAAAAGGGTGGAGGAATTCTCACCTGTCTCTGCTTTCCAAGAACACAGGGCTCAGATGAAGTTCAAAGTTGTCAGTCCTCATGCAGCCTGCAGCTTGGATCTCTTTTCCCCACCCTCTTTCCACGACTTGCTCTTGAGGCTGCTTCTTCTGCTGTGACCAGTTCTTCCAAGTTCTGATGGTTACTTCATACAGTCTACCTGTCTTCTGATGGACTTTGAGCTCATAACTTACCTTGGCCTTCAAAGTCTCCCTCTAGACACAAGAGCCTTGTTCCTGGATCCTAGCCCAGTGGCTGAGGTTGGCGGCCCATGGAAGTCCTTCCCAGGTAAGATCTGCTTCCTACCTAAATAGCAGATTCCAAGATTTCCTGTTCCCATGCTCTGCCCACCTGTTGAAATCTTGACCACACACTCTCCTACTGTCTACCGCTTCTCAAGCTGGCATTTGCATTTGGAACATCACGCATTTGAGACATATGCATTTGGGACATTATTCCTGACTCACTGAGCCACATCCAGTATCCACCTCCACAGTCAGACCTCTTTCCCCAGTGTCACTCAATTTGAAGGTCCGCATGCTTATCGGCCCCCTAGATGCCTCCACCTCCCTGCTTGGACCACGTTATCTCACTGGATCCATAACATCTCATATCTGAATTATGAAATGTGACAAATGGTCCAATATTACAGAACTAATAGGACCAGTTTTTTTTTTCAATGAATGTTTTTGTCCAGCAGGCGACTTCAGAACAACTTCATGTTTTATGCTTTATTGTCCATTATGTATAGCAAAATTCTTGGTACTTGGTATCTTATCAATAAATATTTATTGAAAGAAAGAGAGATGAGAGAGGAGGAAGGAAGGAAAGAAGGGAGGGAGGGAGGCAGGAAAGGGGAAGAGAGGGAGGAAAAAGGTGTAATGTGCTCTCTTTCTTCCTGGGCTATTGGGGGCATAAATGATTGATCGTATGCAAAGTATTTTCAGCGTTTTGGAAATTCACGGCTTGAATCTCAAGTTATTTTATTGTCACCATCAATAGAATAATTAGCTGTATCCACAGGATCCTGATGCATTTTTAGTAATGTCAAGCTCACAGCTGCTGGTGGTTGTTATCTATTAAGAGATTTATAAACTCAGAGAAAAAGAAAATGTAACAAATCCAAGGAAAAGGCAGCTCAGTGCAGGCAGGAAATGCCCAGGTGGGAAGTGAAGAGAGAGAGATGCCTCAGGCCCTCCCAGGTCTCCTTGGAGTCACTGCCACCAGCTCAGGAAGGGATTGTCCATCATGCGGCCCAGTGTGAGAGACAAAAGTGCTTTTCCCTTGCAGGGAAGCTTTGGGTGGGCTGGGGTTGGGATTTCCACCCTGTGATCTGGGATTCCCTACAGCCACAGGATGAGCTTCTAGCACTTTCCCGACCACAGCAGACCTCCCCAGGAGTATCCCTCAGGACGCCTGGGAGGAGCCCTCCTGCCACCATGCCACTAGGAGTCCTTTCTTCCCAAATCCCCTCAGAGCCAAATCCCTGAGGCGGGGTGTGGGACATGAGGGATCACCCTTCAGAAAGGAAGGGAGCCAGTGTGAGCCTGTCTGTTCCACACAAGCTTCTTAGAATTCTGGGTTTGGGTAATTTTTGTTTGTTTGTTTCTTAATATAGTTGATATTTTCCTTAAATGGTTAATTTCTCCCCTTTTCAAGTAAGCAGATTCCCTACATTCTCAGATCGAAATCAAGAGCTCCCTTCGAAAGGGCTGGCATCCTCAGGAAAGCAGGACACAGCACCTGGGGTAGTTTTAGGCATGTTGAGAAGGCCCCTCAACCCCAGGACCACCCTCCCTTCCTCCAGAGTGCGTGCAGTCCACCTCGGCACTCAGCCCCAGCTGCAGTAATAGATGATTCTACACCAGACCTCACTCCTCCTTCCTCCCTGTCACAATGGGTGGGGTGGGGACCTCCCTGTCACAATGGGTGGGGTGGGGAGAAGACAGGAGCCCTAGGCTCTGAGAGGCCAGGGTTGGGCAAAACAGCAGTGTACTTGTATGTCCTTCCTGTTTCTTGTCTTCCTTTCCCACTGCTGGCATTACCTACTTTCCTTCCACCTGCAGACTCAGTCCACATACACGTTCTGGGTCAATTCTGATCTCAGCGGTATTTACAGACCTGCTCTCCATCCATTTCAGCACAACTTCCCTGTGGCTTCTTGTCCACTTCTGCCTCATGAGGAGGGCAGGAGCCATGTGGTCTGGTTGGCCCTGCACCCCCACCCAGCCCAGGCCCTGGCACAGAGATGGGATTCAGAACACATCTGTAGTGGCTGTTGTGTTGGTCTGGAGGCCAAGCCCCTGCCCACCATGTTTCTTAGTTCTAGGGTTTGAAAGTTTGCTCAGGGTCTGAGGTCCTCCATGCTGGGAACCCTGCCTTGCTCTTTATCTTCTCTCCTTTTGTTCCAGAGTCCTGGATTCCTGCCATTGAGCCCCAGCCATTGCCTTGACTCTTGCTATCTGCTGTCAGCTTCCCACCCTACTAACTGTGGCCAGTCTACCCAGCCCTCCAATTAGCACCTGGTCAGTATTGCCTATGGCTGCCTCTTTCCCACTCTCCTACCTACCATCCTCCGTAAGTACCATGCGGCCCCTCTACACAACACCTGTAGCTGGTTGGAAGGGGAATTCCTCTTACCTAGCAGGGATGACAATAGGCAGAGCATACTTGGTGGCTTTGGCTAGGGCCTGCATCACTTCCCTCTTATCATTCAACACGTGATCAATATAGACGCTTTAATGTAATATATTGCATTCTTTTTTTCACACTGAGTGTTTGAAATGTAGTGTGTAGTTTATACTCATAGCACATCTCCATTTGGACCGGCCACATTTCAAGTGTTCAACAGCCACACCTGGCCAGTGGCTGTTGTGTTGGACAGCACAGGTCTCCATGCTCTCAAGTAACCTGAAAGTGCATCACTGTACAAAAGGAAGATAATATTTTAGATATGTTGGATTAAATGAAATAGATTATTATAATTAATTTCACCTGTTTTTAAAAAATTTTTCTTGTTTTTAATTATCTTACAGTATGTTATGAACTGAACTATGTCCCCTCAAAATTAATATGTTGGAGTCCTAACCCTCAGAGTGACTGTATTTGTAGACAGTACCTTTAAGGAGGTAATTAAGTTTAGATCAGGCTGTAAGGGTGGGGCCCTAATCCAACAAGACTGGTGTCCTCATGAGAAGAGAGAGAAACACCAGGGATGCACACACACAGAGAAAGTGAGAAGGCTGTAAGCCAAGGAGAAACCAAACCTGCTGGCAACTTGACCTTGGACTTCCAGTATCCAGAACTGTGAGAAAATTTTTTGTTGTCTCAGTCACCCAGTCTGTGGTATTTTGTTAGTCATCTTCACATCCCACCCATAATTTTGGCAACAACTGATATGTTTTCCTTTTCTATGGTTTTGTCTTTTCAAGAATGTCATATAAATGAAATCATGGAGTATGTAATGTTTTGAGAATGGCTTCTTTCTCTAACCATAATGGCTTTGAAACTCACCTGTGTGGTTGTGTGTATCAGAGTCTCATTTATTGTCATGTAGTATTGCTGAGCTGTCTGGATGTGTTTGTTGATACAGTCTCCCAGTGAATGGTATTTAGGTTGTTTCCAGTTTGGAGCAATTATAAATGGAAGCAGCTATAAACATTCGTGCACAGGTGCGATAGGCTGGCTAATGGCTCCCCAAAGTTGTTCATGTCCTAATCTCTTGAGCCTGGAAATGCATTACCTTATATGACAAAAGAGACTTTGCAGAGATGATTAAGCTAAATATGTGATTAAGGTAAAGATAATGAGATGGGGAGATCACCCTGAATCAGCAAGGTAGAACCCAAGGTAATCGCCACGGTCCTTATAAGAGGTAGGCAGGAGAGTCAGAGCCAGAGAAAATGGGATGATGAAACCAGAAATCAGAGTAGTTCAGGGTTATGGCCAAAGAATGCAGACAGCCTCTAGAAGTTAGAAAAAGCAAGGAAACAAACTGTCCCCTAGAGCCTCCGGAAGGAGCACAGCTCTGCCTATGCCTTTTGGACATATGACCTGCAGAACTGAAAATAATAAATCTACATTGTTTTAAACCACTAAGTGTGTGGTAACTTGTTATAGAAGCAATAGAAAATACAACAAATTTGTGTACAAACATAAGTTTTTATTTCTCTAGCCTGGATACCCAGGAGTGGGATTGTTGGCTCATACAGGAAGTGTATGTCTGTTAGAAATCGCCAGATTGTTGTGCAGAGTAGCGGTACATTCTTTCATTCTTGCCAACAATGTATGGAAGCTCCAGTTGTTCTGCATCCTTGTCAGCATTTGGGATTATCAGTCTTTTTTGGTTTAGCTGTTCTAATGGATCTAGAGTGGTGTGTAATTGTAGTTTTAATTTGCATTTCCCTAATGATTAATGATACTGAACATCTTTTCATGTACTTTTTTCCCATCCTTATATTCCCCTTGATTATGTATCTGTTCATGTCTTTAGCCCATTTTTAAAGCTGTGGTTTCTCTTTTATTATTGAGTTTTGTGGATTCCATATATATTACATATACAAATCCTTTATCAGATATGTGATTTGGAAATATTTTTATCCTAGTCTGTAGCTTGTGTTTTCATTCTCTTAAAAATATCTTCCACAGAGCAAAAGTGTTGAATTTTGATGAGATCCAATTCATGAATATTTTCTTTCATGAGTAGTGCTTTTTGGTGTCATATCTAAAAATGCTTTGCCTGATACAAGGTCACAAGAGTTTTCCTGGGTTTTATTTCATACATTTTATAACTTTACTTTTATCTATGTCCACTTTGGGGTTAATTTTTGGGTAAGATATGAAATTTATGTTAAGTTTATCTTTTCCCCATACGTATGCCCAAATAATCCAATCCCATTTGTGGAAATGCTTTTGCATTACTTTCAAAAATCAAGGGGCCGTATTTGTGTAGGTCTATCTCTGGACTCTTTATTCTGTTCCACTGATTGACATGTCTACTTTTTCACTAATATCATAATATTTTGATTACTACAAATTTATAGTAAATCTTTAAATTTCATAGTGTGATTCCTCAAACTTTATCTTCTTTTTCAAAATTGTTTAGCTCTTCTCTTTTGCTTTTACATATACATTTTAGTATTAGTTTGTTTATATCTACAAAAAAAAATCCTGCTGGGGTTTTGATTGAGACTGTGTTAAATCATAGATAAGTTTTGGAAAAACTGAAGGCTGGGTATGGTGGTTCATGCCTGTAATTTCAGGCATTTGGGAAGTGGAGGCAAGGGGGCTGCTTGAGCTCTTGAGTTCAAGTCCAGCCTGGGCAACATAGTGAGACATTGTCTCGAAAAGATTTTTTCTTTAATTCACATCTTTACTATGAGGTATTTTCCAGTTCATGAACATGATGTGTTCTCTCTAACTATTTAGTTCTTAATTTATTTTACTAGAATATATTTTATATTTTATATAAAATATATAAAATATTTTATATTTTTCAGATTATAGACTCTGTATATGTTTTGTTAGATTTATTTCTAAGTATTTCATTCCTTGCACCTATTATAAATTATATATATATATTTTTAAATTTATTTCCATTGCTACATTGCTAGCATATAGAAATATATATTTCCACATATTTCAATATATTGATTGTTATGTGAACTTGCATTTTATAACCTCGCTAAACTCATGTATTAGTTCTAGAAGTTTTTTTTGTTGTTGTTCATTCCTTGAGATTTTCTACATAAACAATCGCGTTATCTGTGGATAAGAATGGTTTTATTTCTCCCTTTCTCATCTGTATGTTTTTTACATATATATATATATATATATATATGTATGTATTTTTTTCCTTATTGCTCTGGCTAATACTTCTAACACAATATTTGAGTAGGAGACTTGAGCCTGGACATTCCTGACTTATTTCCAATCTTAGAGGTAAAAAAATTCAGTCTTTCCTGATGAAGTATGATGTTAGTTACAGACTTTTTTTAAATTTCAGAATATTATGGGGATACAAACGTTTTGGTTACATAAATTCCTTTTGTACTGTTTGAGTCAAAGATATAAGTGTGCCCATCCCCCAGAAAGTGTGCATTGTACCCATTAGGTGTGAATTTACCCATCCCCTTCTCCTCCCTCCCACCTGCTTGATTTCTGATAAATGTTATTTCCATATGTGCACATGAGTGTTGATCAATTTGTATCAATTTAATGGTGAGTACATTTAGTTTTTCTCTTTTCATTCTTGTATACATCACATAGAAGAATGATTTCCAGTTCCATCCAGGTTAATACAAGAGGTATTAGTTCACTATTTTTTTATGACTGAGTACTACTCCATGGTATACACATAAGATATTTCATTAATCGAGTCACGAAAAAAATGGCGGATTAGGGGAGACCTCCTGGCTCTCTGCTCCCACAGTGGGAGGTGAAGAACACGGACACCCACACGCGAGTGAGGCGCTCTCCCACAGGATCGGCTTTGCGAAACTGCAAAGAAGCAGCGAGGGACAAACAGC
>CAUYSK010060112.1:0-15270 GCA_963575035.1 Avahi laniger
AGCCCACCCAGGCTAATCTCTTTATGTAAATTCAGTTGATTATCAACCTTGATTCCATTTGCAACCTTAACTCTCCTTTGCCACAAAACCTAGCATATTCACGAGGTTTAGAAATTAGGACGTAGCAGTAGTAGGCCGGGCTTGGTGGCTCACGCCTGTAGCCCTAGCACTCTGGGAGGCCGAGGTGAGTGGATTGTTTGAGCTCAGGAGTTCCAGACCAGCCTGAACAAGAGCAAGACCCCCATCTCTACTAAAAAAAATAGAAAGAAATTATCTGGATAACTAAAAATATATGCAGGAAAAAATTGGCCGGGCATGGTGGCGCCTGCCTGTAGTCCCAGCTACTTGGGAGGCTGAGGCAGTAGGCTCGCTTTAGCTCAGGAGTCTGAGGTTGCTGTGAACTAGGCTGATGCCACGGCACTCACTCTAGACAGTGCAACAGAGTGAGACTCTGTGTCAAAAAAAAAAAAAAAAAAGAAAGAAAGAAATCACTTCTGTTTACAGTCACAATTTTTTTTAAAAAAGAGTCTAAGTTTAGTCCAGTGTTTAAAGACTTAGTACAGTTTAAGATATTGTTCCATGTAATTTATGAAATGTTTGCTCATAAAAAATGCCCTCTGCCTTCGCACCCAGAGCGAACCACTGTCGCCCATCAAGAGAGGGCTAAACTTTGGTGTCTTAAGTCATCCCTTGTCACTCCAAAAAGTACACCAAAGTGTCATCTTAGCCTTCTCTTTACTTTTACAGTAAATATACATATGATTCATTCGGGCATTGCCTTGCAACAGCTCTACCACTAACATTTTTTTTACTTGAATTTCTAGGAACTGGCATTCAGTTTCCCTACCCTGATGGTAACATCCTTGCAAGCAGAGACCATATCTATTTTTCTCTTAGCACCATAACTGACACATAAAGCATACTCAATAGATACTTGTCCATCCATTTGACAAATATTTATTAAGCACCTACTACGCACCAAGCACTGTGCTATGCATAGTATTTAGAACTGTGAAGAAAACTAATCATGTTGCTTTGTCTAATGGGGAATTAAAGTCTAATGTTAATTTAAAACCACTTTTCAAGTCTTTAATAGATAACAAAGGGCAAAAAAATGAACATCAGTAAGTAAAATAGGTGACTAAGAATTGTAAAACACGTTTATAAATATATTTTTAGTCACTGAGCATGACAAAGTCTGAGTAGTAACTATTTACTCACCACCATCTTTTTTTTTAGCAATAATTCTGTTTTTTAGCCATTCTTTGGTTTCTTCTTTGACATCCTGAGCAAGTTCTATGACCACCAAAGGCGTGAAAGAACTCTCGTAAGTATCCAAAGCTGATAAAGTCACTTTCATCTTTCAAAAACCTGCTGCAAAATTAAAATAAAACGAAAAAATGTATTAAGGCAAAGAGAAATACGCTACAGACTCTTTGCATTTTCTCTCAATTATACCTAATTCTGGCTTCCAAGATAAAGGCAAATTTCTGATGATCCAGAAGGTTTATATGACAGGCTCAACCAATGGTTCAAAGCACATGTGTGACCCAAGCTTTAGACAGAAAACCATCAATATCTGCAAGCAGCTCAGAATACAGCAGAAGAAACATTCAGGTAAATGAAGGATAACAGTGTAAAATGTGCTCTCACACAAGAGGAATAAGAAAGTATTTACAAAGAATGTGATACCTTAACAGGATTTAGAAGAATGAATAGGAGTTTGTCAGATAGAAAATGAATGGTATTCTAAGTAGAGGAAATGTATTTCCCTACAAAATAATTGTGAAAAAATACCCAGCGGGCTCAGAGAAATACAAGTGGTTAGGTATGGTTGGAGCACCAACTCTGGGTGGGGCGTGGGGGGAGGGCAGAAATGACCTGGTATCTAATTAGGAGTCCTGATTACAAAGGAAATTAGTTTTGTCTAATATACAAAGGGAATCACCAATTCGTCATAAGCAGGGAATTAATGGAATCAATATAGAACTATTACAGATTACGAAGGGTCAGCCTAGCATGTTGGAGACTACTTAGGAAGCCATTTAGAGTAGTCTAGAAAGAGCTGGTACTGGCCTGAACGGTGGCAATGAAAAGGATAGATTAGAGACTAAATCTATAGAAGCTGACAACTAGACTGAATGGAAAGACAAAAAAATAGGAAAACGTTAGTGGGTAAGGACTAGTCAGATTGTAATTATATGGAACTCTCTATGGTACCCATCTTTACTAGGCAGAACCGCTGCTATACACTTCCTTCAAAACTACATATTCTAAAAGTGACATATTAACTGAGACCACAAGCCAAGACTTCCACTTCCAGGACAACAAATTAAGGGGTTCGGACAACTCTTCACACACCCACACTCACATGCATAGGGGGGTGCGTGTATATATAAACACACAGAGGTTGAACATCTCTAATCCAAAAATCCCAAATCTGAAATGTTCCAAAATCTGAACCTTTTTGAGTGCTGACATGACATC
The DNA here is from genome assembly GCA_963575035.1 of Avahi laniger. Classification (NCBI taxonomy): domain Eukaryota; kingdom Metazoa; phylum Chordata; class Mammalia; order Primates; family Indriidae; genus Avahi; species Avahi laniger. Next base: position 2,488 of record CAUYSK010060112.1, read on the forward strand.
ACAAGCAGAGAATTCCACACATAAGTAGTTAACACAAACTTTGTTTCATTCACGAAATTATTTAAAATATTGTATAAAATTACCTTCAGGCTATGTGTATAAGGTATATATAAAATATGAATGAATTTCACGTTTTAGACTTGGGTCCCATCTGCAAGATATCTCATTATATATATGCAAATACTCCAAAATCAAAAAAAAATCCCCCAAATCCCAAACATTTCTGGTCCCAAGCATTTTGGATAAGGATACTCAACCTGTATTTTTAAAAATCTTTCTGTGAATATTAAAAAGCCAAGAAGGCAGTGGGAAATAATGGAGCTCCCCTATCCAGAAGAAACAGAGAGGAAGTTCAGCATTTCCAACTAGTTTCCCCTAAGGCCTCTGCCAATTTGGGAAGAAGTAGCTGAGAGGGTTAGGAACTAAGAAGGGATCCTTAGCCACGAGAAGCTAGGGGACAAAAAGTGTAATTAGTATGGAGCCCACCAAGGAAGAGGGTTGGATAAAATTCCCACTTTGAAGTGAGACCTGAGAGGGCTACATCCTAAAGATAACAGTGAACCAGAATTAGATCACCCTTGATAAGTACTAAATTACAGGTTCATATCATCTCAATCAGGAGACAATATGTGTGAAAATGGGGGGAAAAAGCAATAGAAACAATACATAATAGATCCAAATAATGGAGTTAGTTGAACCAACTTTAAAATAATCATCGACTTTAAAATAATCATCCTATGTTCAAAGACCTAAAAGACAAGACTGAAAATTTTTGCAAAGAACTAGAAACTATTTTATAAGGGAAATCCTAGAATTTAAAAATACAGGAGTCACGCAGTATCTCACGCCCATTAATCCCAGAACTTTGGGAAGCGAACGCAGGAGGATAGCTTGAGGCCAGGAGTTCAAGACCAGCCTGGGCAACATAGAGAGACCCTGTCTCTACAAAAAATAAAAAAATTAACCAGGTGTGGTGGTGCACACCTATAGTCCTAGCTACTCAGGAGGCTGAGGCATGAGGATCACTGGAGCCCAGGAGTTTGAGGTTACAGTGAGCTATGATTGTGCCACTGCACTCTAGCCTGAGAGATAAGGCAAGAAAGACACTGTCTCTTTAAAAAAGGGAAAAAAAGTCAAAATTAAGAACCCAAGGGAGGCTTCACAGAAAATTAGACAAAGCTAAAGAGAAAAACCAACGAACTATAAGATGGACATGAAGAAAATATCTAGAAAGAAGCACTGAGAACAAAAAGTAAAGAAAATAGTGTGAGAGACAAGGAAAAACAGAGAGTCCCAGAAATAAAGAAGGGAGCTATCAGCGCAAAAGCAACATGCAAAGAGATACTAACCAAGAGTTTCCCAAAACCAACAAAATATATCAAGGTATAGATTTAACAACCTCTATATACTTCAATCAGGAAAAAATAGAATGAAATAAGCAGAGAATCCAAGAGGAAACAACAGAAAAACCAAGAGAGAGAAAATCTTAAAAGCAGTCGTAAAAACAAAGACAAAATACTGTGAAGAGGAGCAATTAGACTGACGGCTGACTTCACAGTAAAATGATGGAAGCCACCGTGTCTTCAATATGCCAGAGAGTATCGTGGCCGATCCAGGATTACACTCAGTCAAAATATGCTTCACGAATAAAAGAGCAATAAAGCCATTTTCAAACAACCAAAAATTGAGAGAATTCATCATCAGCATACTCGCACTAAAGAAAATGATAATAAAGGGTGTTCTTAAAGCAGAAGAAATGGATTGCAGATGATCTGGAATAATCTTTTTTTAGTGAGCAGAGAGTATTTGCAATATAGGAACTCCCCTAACCTCTTTTAGCTTAATTTTCCTTTATTGAATGCCCACTGCATATGAGACAATGTGCTAGGTACCTATATACATGATTCTATAATCTTCCTATGAGCCCTACAATTTATACTTTAAAAACCAAGAAGAAAATCAAATGAAGAAGCTACTTTGCTAAGTTCAAAGTAAAATTAACTTTCCATGACATAGAGCTTAAGACTAGAAATAACAAAGTCACTAGAGATACCCAAATTCTACATGTTTTTTCCTACTAAATGAAATCTTAGTTTTAAATTGTCTACCATACAACTCTTACTAAAGATGAGCTAAGACAGAGTTCGAGATAAAATGACAAAGTCAAATCATATTACAGAATCTTCTGGCCTAAAGCAAAATTAACTGTATCAAAAATAAGTAAAACAGCCCCCAAACAAATATTAATAATAAAAGTGAACAAAAAATACTCAGCAGCCAGAAAGTAAATCTCAAGCTAAAATCATGACCAACTAAAGACAATAACAACAATGAACTGATAACGAAGGATCCTTCCTAACAATTTGGAGAATTCCAACCATCTACAATAATGTACTACTTACAGACAAGAATGGAGAAATATATCTGACTAGTCATTGATGCAGTTTTTAGTCTCTCTCTCTCACACACACACACATACACACACACATGCACACACTGTTGCCTGTACAAGCACTTACACACACATGGTTAAGGATGTGTAATCTGGTGTCAGGCTGTCTGATTCTGAATCCCAGCTCCCTTGTTTGCTGCTGTGAGATATTGAACAAGCTATACAAGCTTTTTCATCTACGTTTTCTCATTGGTAAAATGGAAGAATTAAAGTTTCTTCTTCAAGAGGTTGGTGTGAGGATTAAATGAGTTAATTCACAAAAAAATATGTAGCCCAGTACCTTGCATGTAGTAAACCATAAGCGAATGATAGCTATAGTTGTCTTCATATTACTATATATTTATTACACATATTTATATGTGGCCATACTTTACATTTTTTACCTTAAAATGTGTCAGGAATTGCTTTCCATGTTAATACATATAATTGTATTTATATCGTAGTATTAATGGTTCTATCATATTCTTGTACCATACTTTAGCCAATCTCCTGTTGATGGACATTCAAGTATTAGGTTCTTTGCCATAAATACATAAATAAATTGAATAAACAAAATCTCTAATAAACTTTCATATGCATATTTGATTTATCTTTTTGAGAGAAATTACTTAAGTAAATAAATAAAGCTTTAATGAACTTCTATATACATGTTTTGTTTAATTTTCTTGAGATAAATTCCTAGAACTAGCATTGTCACGTTGAGTACAAATATTTAATATTATTTTTCATATTGCCACTCTGCTTTCTTACAACATCTGTCAGCAATGTATGAAAATGTTAGATTTTTTACACCTATACCAAAACTAGTTTGTTTTCATCTTTTAGCTTTGGCGTATTTGAAAAGGAAAAAATATCTTGTTACTTTGCATTTCTTTTATTAGTCACTTTAAACATCTTTTCAACTGTGAGTTGGCATATTTCTTTTGTGAGTTGTGTTTTTGTGTTTTCATATTTTGTTACTGATTTGTAAGAATTCTTTGTATATCAGGGATGGTGATATTTGTCTCTTACATATTGCAAATATTAAGATTGTTCCTTACATAATGAAAGGCATATGGTATCTCAAATGAGAATAATCAGTGAGTAAATATAAAAGTTTCTAGATAGTACTCATACACATGTTTAGAACAGAAACCTCCTTTTAGTCTCTCCAAAACTGTTTTATGATCTGGTAATTATGAATAAGTTAGGTCTTATATTATTCACCTTAGATGGTACATAAATGTTCAAAAACTGACCTTTGATGTATGTTCCCATATACTCTGCTAACTTTATTGTTCCCTTAAACTAACCATTCTTTCCAACTTTGCTGTTTCTCACTCATAGTTATTCTTCCCATGGCCCAGGTTGGAAACTTGGAGTTATCTGTACCTATTCCAAGTTGAATGCTGTCCAGCCTCCCTTTCCAGACTATCCATACTTTTTGGGTTCCTGCTACTGTCCTTAGTCCACATGTTAGAATGATTTGATGAACACCTGCTTCTGCTACCAGACTAGGGGCTCCTCAAAAGCAAGATGTAGACTTTGTTTACCTTTGTACCTTTAGACTTTTATGACCTGGCTCACAGTAAGCACATGATAAATGTTTACCGTATTTGAAGGTGATGAAGCGAAGCCTCTGTATTCTAGTGGTTGGTTAATATTTTCCCCAACTTTTTATTATGAAAAATTCCAGTCATTCAGGAGAGTTAAAAGAGTATCATGAAGAACACCCATATTCTTGCCTCCTAGATTTACTTATTGAGATTCATGTTACTGTGACACAAAATCCTCTGCTCAGAAACCTACAGGGATTCCTTACTGGTCATTGAGTCAGATATAAACTGCAGCATTTGTTATCTTTAAGCAGCCATGTTCCACACAGGCTCTGGGGCATGGGATCAAGAGATAGCTATACCAAATTTTGTTCTTCTTTATCATGTGTCGAATTGCACAAAGGGCTAAAGAGAAACCTACAAATGAAATCAGATTCACATGGCTTTTACATTAGCTATTGGATCACTGGCCCACAAAAGGTAAATTCTGACTATAGTGGTTAAAGATGCAGAGAAAAACACACAGTGAGTTCAACTGTGGAGGAATCCAGTAAGAGTGGGGGGAGTAGGGAGTTATTTTAACAAAGATCAGGAAAAGAATGTCAGATCCTTTATACTGGGGATTTTTCTCTTCCTGAGTTTGAATAAAGAAAAAAAGTCAATGGAATTATCACAAAGTCAAACGCTAAGAAGGAAAGGCATAAGGAATCACCTTATTCCAGACTCAGAGAAACAGAAATGAAAATTACAAAATTACTCTCGGTCATGACGCAGAATAGGAATCACTTCAGTAAGAGGAAAATGAAGGGCTGCACTGCACAAGCTGGAAGGTGAGAGGGATTTCCTTAGGAGAAAGTTACAATTGACCAGGCTAAAAGCAGGCCAGGACACTCTCAAAGAGGCTGAGATGCAGGACACTAATCACCTACAGGCAGGCAGTTAATTCTAAGAGCAATTGTGGGGACCTCCCTCCTTGAGACTTAGGGTAGCTGCCTCAGGGAGTTACATAAGACCTGGACAGACCTGACAGTGGGGAATCACTGCACATTCCCATCCTCACTAGAGTTTCTGGTGACACAGCTAATGCAGGGAAGCTGGGGAGGCCCATTTCCTGAGAGAATGTCTCTGGGAACTCCATAGTATAAGGACTTCGCAAGAATGTATAGGAGAGGTGAGACACTGGAAACTGAAGACAACCCAGACACAAAAGCCCAGGTTCAGCCTGATTAGATGCTGCACAGATGGCCACCTCCTCATACAGTTACGCAGCTGAGTCTTGCCAAGGACTCACCAGTAAGGCAAAGTAAGAATATTTCCTTCTCTCGCTCATGCCTTCATTACCCCTGACACTTCCAAGAGTTTGCTTGTTTGGGCTGGAATAATGTCTGCAATAAACTGCGGAGGAAGCTGACGTTGCCCCAGAGCAAGGAGGTTCCCAGTTTTCAGTTTTAAAACCAGGACAAGTTGGACACACTCACGAAAGAGTAAAGGTCATTACTCTTTCTTCCAAAATATCCAGACAGCAGTCGGCATTTGGCACTGTTTTTGAGAAATTCTCATTGCCAATTCATATCCTTTCATAGCATGGATTATTCAGATCATGCCTTCTCTTCTGTAACTCCTTGATGACTTAGAAATGGTATATAAAACTAATTAAAAGGTATCTTATTGGTTATACAATTTAATCAAACAGTAGTCTACTAATATAGGAAAGGAAAATAAATATCCTCATCTAAGGCACAGGATATTAGATATGAATTTAGGGAAGATGTATGGTTTCTAACAGGCCTGCTTTACTTCACAGGTCTGCACCAGGTCATCCTGTTTAGGAGAGCACCCAGATCAAACAAGACTAAGGACATATGACAATTAAATACAATGTAGGATCCTGGAATGGATCCTGGACATCAGTAGGAAAATTGGTGAAATTTGAATAAGGTTTGTAGATTACTTAATAGAATTGTATCAACATAAATTTCCTGGTTTCAGGACTTCTACCATGGTTGTATAACATGTAAGCATTTGGAGAAGCTAGGTGAAGGGCATAAAGGAACTCTGTGTACCATTTTTGCAACTTCGTAAACCTAAAATTATTTCAAAATAAAAATTTTTTAAAAGATTTTCTTCCAAAAATTTTCCCTATTTTCCTCTTTCTAACACATATACACAAAAACACATATACACTAAAAATAATAGCTTCTGATTCACATGTGACACTTATTCTGAGCTCGTAACTGCTACAAACAAAAGTTTTCTTGCTTATAAAAGTAAAAAACTTTTAGAAACAATTTAGATATGCAACAGATGAGGAACAAGCTAACAAAGTATAATACAGCCATCATTTAAGCTCATGACAAATATATCTTTCTACCTTGAGCAACAACTGAATCTTAACCTCCAAGCCAGTAGTAGGCACACAGTTGAAATGCTAATATTTGATAAAAGAATTAATCTGTATGATTAATGGATTATATAACCATTGATGTTTAAGAATTTTTAGTGATCTAGGAAAATGCTAAGTGAGAAAATGTTAAGTGTGGGGGAAAAAAGCAAAGTACAAAGTAATATAACAATATTACCCCATTTATATAATATGTACATTTCTGAACATAAAAAATACAAAAATGAGGAAGAAGGCATTAAAATGTTAATAGGAATGGTAAAATTACAGAAGAGTTTAATTTTCATCCTTACACCTCCCTGTCTTCTAAGTTTTCCACAATTAAAAAAGTTTCACTGGGTTTTTTTTTAAGTGTATACACACATTTCAATTTACCAGGCCTTTTCCACCCTCTTCCATTATTTTATATCTTTTAAATTTAATTCTTTATCTGCAATTCTACAATTCTTTCAGCAACATCTGGTCAGAATAGATGATTGACCTTCCATAACTAAATTAAAACTGTTCATCATGGGCTCTTAGAAAATATTTAGTTCTCCAGGTTAGTGTGACTTTAAATTGAAAGTAGACATGTGAAAGTAAATACAAATTTTTTAAACCCCACAGGATTAGATTCAAACTCAGTAGGATTTAAGGGAATATAGTACAACTGTGTCTTGAGCCTGAATAAACGTCAACTGTACTTCCTTAAGTCTGGGACCTCCATATGCTGTCCCAGCTGTTGGAATAGGGTTTTACACACGACAGCGCACACAATACTGGTGCTGTGAAGGCACCAAGAAAATGAGGAGCAGCCTGTAGGAAGAGAACCTCATTCCATCCACAATTCTCAGGGGTCCCAAGACACTGTCCCTGACTTGTATCTATTATTTAAACCGTACACTGTGTCTCAGTCAAAGACCTGGAAACCCAATCACCCCGACGTGAGAGAGCGCGCGCATTATCCTGCAAGCTCGCTCTGGCCAATCCCGCGGAGACACCCGAAACCTCCCTGCTCCAAGGACTGCCCGAGGAAGCGTGAACCGTGAGCCCCTGAGAGCTGGAACTTCCAACAACCGCCCTCCACTAGGCTTCGCTGACTCCTCCACCCCCACTCACTACCTCCTCCCCAAGGCTCTGAAGCCTCCACATCCCCCTATCCTGACTCCACCAGCCCTAAATTTCGGCCTCACCACGTTTCTTCCAGCACTCGGCCCGCCACCCCCACGCCCCCAGACCCACATCTCCTCCCCCAAATCTCTGCTCTCCGCAGCCCTGCGACCGCCACTGCCCCCAACACCTCCACTCCTCCCTCCCGCTACTGAGCACCCTCCCGCTCCCCCACAGCCTCCGCGCCCACCCCAGTCGCACTTCCCCATCGCCGGGATAGCCAACACCGGGAGGCGCCCCGGGAACGAAGGGCGGCGGCTGGGAGGAGTCTGTGGAGGCATCCTGCTCCGGTAGCAGGCGGGGCTCTGAGCCGCGGAGAGCGAGGGGGTCCTAGGCGCCCCTACAACTCACCCGCTCTCGCGGGGCTCCACGTCTTCGGGGGCGGGCCCGGGAGCGGGCTAGACTGGGAGGCCGGGCAAGCAGACGCTCGGCGCGGGGGGGCCGGGCCGGGCCTGAGGGGCGGACGCAGCTGAGCGCTGGGCGTGGCGGGCGTAGCGAGGCCTAGTCGCGGTAACGCGCAAGCGGGGTCGGGGCCGCGGCGGGAAGGGCGGGGCCTCGCTGGGCAGTCGCGCCGAGGGGGCGGGGCCGCAGCGGGAGGAGCGAGGCCTCCTGGGCAAGTCGCTCCGGGCGAGGCCCGGGACCCGTCGAGAGAAACAATAGGCCGGTCTAATTAGGCTGTTGCCTGGAACCCGAGCCCAGGTGGATGGAAGGGAGAGTCGTGCTCAGGGTACTGTTGCACCACACGGGGCGGGACCGCGGTGGGAGAGGCGGGCCTGGTTGGGCTGTCACTCCGAGCGGGGGTGGGACCTAGCTGGGCTCTCCAACTGAGCCGGGTCAGAGCCGGAGAAAGCAATCTGCCCTTCACATTTCCCTCTTTTCCATCTTATAAGGACCAAAATCCAATTTTCTAGTCACTTTCGGGTTAAGAACAAATCTCATTTTTAATTCTAGCTTACTTTCAAGTGGTGAAAAACCCAGATCCAATTTATGATTAAAACCTCACGTCCAACTAATGCCAAATCCCTTACAGTGATCTATAGGGTTTCCCAGCCCCGCGTCTCCTTACCTCTCAAAAATCCTCTTTTACTGTCCCATTTGCTCTGCTCCAGCCACATTGGTCCCCTTGCTCTTCCTAGATCTCGCCAGACATCCGCTCGCGTCCCACCTTGGGGTCTTTGCCCTAGAAAGCTCTTCCCCGAGAGCTATTTGGTTCACTTCCTTGCCTCCCTCAAGTCTTAGCTGGAATCTGCCTTTCTCCTGAGGCCCTTTCTGACCATCTTATTTAATACGTGCTCTCCTCCCTACCCCACCACTCCCTTACCTGCCGTCCGATTACTTCTTTCCATGGCATTCATCACCTTCTTTTTGTTAATTTTTATATTTAATTATGTGAGTAGTTAATAGTTATATATATATTTATAGGGTACATGTGATGTTTTGATACAGGCATACAATGTGTAATAATCAAATCATGGTAATTGGGGTATCCGCCACCTCAAGCATTTATCATTTCTTTGTGTTGGGAACATTCCAGTTCCACTCTTTTATTTTAAAGTATATGATAATTTATCGTTGACTATTGTTATTGTTTTATATTACTGTTTATCATCACTTTCTTTCCCTAGAATGTAAGTCTCACAAGGGCAGGGATTTAGTACCCCCTTATCTGTGGTTTGGCTTTCTTAGGTTTCAGTTACCCAGCATCAACCATGGTCCAAAATAGGTGAATACAGAACAATAAGATATTTTGAAAGAGAGAACACATTCAACCAACTTTTATTACAATATATTGTTATAATTGCTCTTTTTTATTAGTTATTGTCAATTTTTTATTGTGCCTAATTTATAAATTAAACTTCATCATAGGTATATATGTATGTATGTATAGGAAAAACAGTACATATAGAGTTCGGTACTATCATCGGTTTCAGGCATCCACCGGTGGTCTTTGAATGTATCCCCCGTGGATAATGAGAGATGACTGTATCCCCAGTGTGTACAACAGCGTTGGGTCCATAGTAGACAGGCAATAACTCTGGAATGAAAAAATAAATAAATAAATGAACTCTTTCTGCCCACATACATCCAGCTCAGGCCAGGCCAATGCCTTAAAGACGGGCAGTGGGAGAAGGTTGATCTACTCTTCACTCCCCTACCCCTTCTCTGGATCTTCCAGCTTCAAGGCAGGAGGTAGGGAGACTAGGAGAAAGGAGCAAAGACTAATTACTTGGTAAGAGCTGTTTGCTATTCTTTCTAGACCCCTGATACTGTCACAGCAGCTCATGACATTACTGACCAGTTTTCACAGAGCTGTTAGTAGGTCTTGTATGGATGTGTCCAGACGTTCTCTCTCCTGAAAATCCAGTTGAATTGTTCATGAACTTCAATAGATTTAGACATTAATTACTCCTTAGACTTTCGTTTTTAAATTGTACTCTTCCTGTCTTCTCATCCCTTGAACTTATGATCATCTCTCCATATAATTTCATTTTCTAGGATTTATTAACATATGGCTGGAAGAATTCAAAGAAATTTTTGAATGGAAATATAAAAAGTCCTTTTCATTTGGATAAGCTTATTTCATCTCTAAAATTCACAAATTAAAACTTTCTGTTAAGTACAAAAAATTAATTGTTGGACAACACAAATAGTAAACCTAAGTTAATGACACAGATCCCCACACAGTAGTACCCCTTACCCATGGGAGATACATTTCAATACCCCCAGGGGATGCCTGAAACCTCAGATAGTTCTGAACCCTATATAGACAATGTTTTTTGATCTGATAACCTAGACGGCTACTGAGTGACTAATGGGCAGGTAGTGTATACAGCATGGATATGCTGGACAAACGGATATTCCTAGGCAAGACAGAGTAGGATGGTGGGAGATTTCATCACACTACTCAAAGCAGTACACAATTTAAAACTTATGAATTGTTTGTTTCTGGAATTTTCCATTTACTATTTTCAGACTGTAGTTGACTGCAGGCAACTGAAACTATGGAAAGTGAAACTGTGGATAAGGAGGACTACTGTATCTGTCACCTGTTGCTGCATAACGGACCATCACACAAAATTAGGGATTCCTTTCTCTATCCTTCTCCTGTTGGGGATCGCCTCCATGCTCGCTCTGGCTCCTAGGAGCACCTTTTCCCTGTGCTTCTGTCTAGAAGGACAGGTTTTCTCTCCAGGTCTTAGGTGTCCATGTCACTGCACCACAACAGTGCAGCAGCTCCCTACCTGGGACTGGCCTCAGGGTGGGAGAGGGAAAGGAGAAAGCAATTAGGAGTTTCCCCCACTTTCTCTAGCTTGCAACAGCCTTTTTTCCTGGTCCTGTAGCTACACGGTCAGGCTTTTCTTGGGCTTTTTGCTGATAGTGTCTGGCTAGCAGTTCTCAATTTGCTCTGTCCTCAGATCGAAGCAAGAGGTAGAGGAGAAAAAAACAAAAACAGGAATCTCACCACTCCTATATTGGTATTTATTCAAGTTTTAGTTTCCTGCCTAATCCACCTGCTATTATTTACTTTTCAGAGTCCTTAGGTAGTTTTTTATATTTTGTCCAGAGGTTTTAGTAGTAACCAGTGGGTGACATGGCTGCAGTGAACTTAACTCTATTTGGGCCAAAAATGAAACTCATCAATCTGATATATGAAAAAATGTTTCAGTTTGCATTTCTCTTATTATGAGTAAGGGTGAGAGCATCTTCTCAGGTTAAAGAGACATTTTTCTTTCATTTCTGTGAATTTTACCTATTTATATATTTTGTCCAATTTTCTACTAAATTTAGAAACTATATAAAAGTAAAAATAGTCCTTTTTCTTAAATGCGAATATCAAATTCTTCTCAATTTATCATGACTTTTAACTTTCCTTATGCTATTTTGTTTGCTTGCTTGTCTGGTTTTGGTTTAGTTTCTTGGCCATGCAGACATTTCTGTAACAGCTGGTCAATTTTACCAAACTTTCTTTTCACTACTTACTACTTCTGAGTTGTATCATACTTAGAAAGGCCTTCACCTCTCTGAGATTACTTTAAAAATCTTTCCATAGTTTCTTTTTTTACATCTCACAGTTTTACTTTCTTTCTTTTAAAATTTTACCCATCAGGAATTTATTTTGATACGAGGTAAGTGGAATGGATCCAACTTTACTTTCCCAGCCATCTTTAATAATTAATAATCCATCTTTCCCCTGCTGATTTTAAATGCCATTATCATACATTGAATTTCTTTCTATACTGATGAACTTTCTCTTCTGTTCTATTAATCTGTTGGTTTATTTATGTACCAGAATCATAATATTTTGAATTTTGAATCTTTATAATACATCATTCTCTTGCTTTAAACTCTCCAGTACAGTCAAAATCCCACCCCACCCGACAGTTGTTGTGTCCCTCATTCTCATAATAACCATCTGTTGAAGACCAGGTGTGGTGGCACACCTGTAATCCTAGCACTCTGGGAGGCTGAGGTGAGAGGATTGCTTGAGGCCAGGAGTTCAAGACTAGCCTGAGCAAGAGCGAGATCCTGTCTCTACAAAAAAATAAGAAAAATTAGCTGGACGTTGTGGCCTAGCACCTATAGTCCCAGCTACTCAGGAGGCTGAGGCAGGAGAATTGCTCAAACCCAGGAGTTTGAGGTTACAGAGGGCTATGATGACACCACTGCACTCTAGCCCAAGCGATAGAGTGAGACTCTGTCTCAAAAAAATAATAAAAAAACAAAAAAAAAAACCAACCATCTGTTGTAGCAGCCACTGAAGACTCGCCTTCAGTAAACTCTTCATTCCAGGTGACCACAGGTGATAATTTACGTAACTTTTCCCACTGCATGCCTAGATTCATAGTATGCCATTTCCACTGGTGGCAAGGCCACCACTGTCTTCAAACCCAGCCATTCAGACCTATCCCAGATTTCCAGCTTGAGGGTCTGATTCCTTCGACCATTTCCAACATCAAATACGTCAGTCAAATCTCAGTGCAGAAAACAGAAATCACTTTATGTATTTTACAAAGGAAGAGATTTAATAAAGAGAATTAAGTCCTTACCACATCATTGGAAGGCCTGGAGAAGCAGTTCTAGGCTGGACATCGTGGAGTAAACAGCACTGCTGGGCTGGCCCACCATGGGAGCTTCTGCTTCTGAGGAGGCTCCTAGAGCCATGCGGGGTCTGGAACCACAGCCACTGCCCGCATGTGGAGAAAGGACATGGTAATCTGTGATCCTGGGATTTCAAAGCTGGATCA
>CAUYSK010060119.1:0-43378 GCA_963575035.1 Avahi laniger
CATTAAAAAATGTTTTCTGATAGTTTTATTGAATCGCATTAAAATTATAAATTAACTTAGGAAGAATGACAACTTTATCCTATCTACAAACAGGGAATTTTTTTTCATTTTTCCAAGTTTACTTCTGTGTCTTTCAAGAGACATTCACTCATATATACAAAAACCATTTATCCATAAATTCATCTAACTCAAGACACCAAACAAACGCATACACAACTAGTCCAGACTCCTCTGAGATGTAGCCTGAGACCCAGGACTTAGTAGAAGCCCATGGATGGGCTTCAGGAACATAATGAATTCCTTAAATTATGTATAAAACTTTCTGTGTATATGTGCGTGTGTAGTTTAAATTGAATTTTTATTTTGCCTTGTTTCCTCTGAGACATGGTTTAGTTTTCCCCTGCATTCTCACTCAGATACAAACTTTCTACATTGTAAGTTTCCCCAGAAATAGCAATCCTATGTTTTCAAAGAAAAAAACACATTCACATATGACTTGCTCTCTCTGTGTGCTTCCAATTTCAATGAACCAAGCAGCAAATAATTCCTCTCCATCCAGAATTAGGCCAAGCAATATGGTAGAAGGTGAAATAAAAATAATTCTTTTACACAAAAAAAAATTTGTAGATTATTTGTGACAAAAAACTAAAACACTAAAATCAAGTAGAGAACCATAAATGTGACCTGCAATGTAATCCAACACAGAATTCAATAAGGAGATCAGCAGCTGTCAGAGTACACTTCCTGCATAAAGATGTCTTAAATGTAGCCTTTTCCATCTGGAAAGCGGAGAGATTCCGGATAAGGTGATATGTTATAAAAATGTAATTGTGTTATTCCATACTCTTAACATTTCCCATATTCAGGATTTTCATTTCCCAATAGTGACAATGGAGTTGAAGTTATGAAATAGAACGTGAAGAAAAAGAATTTTTTCTTTATTTTCTTTTCTCTTTTTAACAGAGCAATTGTCTTCATTTGATTAAACTTTCCAAAGGCAACGGCAACTTGGGTTTGGGTATCCCCACCATGTGTCCCTCTGTTGTCTTGTGTTTTTCTTTCCAGACTTGTGCTCTGTGTCTTCCACTTTTTCTTCCTTTACTTTCTCATTTGACCCTTTGCATAGTTTTCCTCTCCAGGCTTATGTTTCTGCTTTTTACCAGTATTAAGAACTTTGTTTATCCCCATCGAAGTTTTTTAATTTCAATAGTCCTTATGATTATCTAGATCAGTAGCTCTTAATCTTGTCTGTGTAGTAGAGCTGCCCATAGCACTTCTTAACAAATACTGATCCATGGGCGCCACCCCCAGAGATTCTGCTCAGTTGGTCTGATTGGGGCCCAGCCATTGCTATAACTGAAAATTCTCCCCTAGTGAACCTTAGATACAGCCAGGATGAATAACTCACCCAGAATTACCACCCATCAACAAACTAGTTCTGTGCAAGAACCTGTAAGTTAACTTGTAATAAGTCAGGAAAGCTCTTTCAGCCTGTATCATTCACCATCTAAACATGCAATTAGTTTTCTGCCTTTATTCTGTAGTTCTGTTCAGCAATCATGGAATTTTAGATATTATTTAGCTCAATTTTGTCATTCTGAATAAAAGTAATCAAAAGCCCAGAGGGAGAAAAAGATCTTACTCAAGATGACACATCTGCTAAATGAATTGCCAAGAAAGACTACACACTATGGGATTGCCTTTAAAATGTGATTTTACCCCTTTAGTTTTCCAGATTATCCTTGATACATGTTCAGTTCTTAGCTCTCTCTTCCAAAATCTGTGCTTTCCCTTCTGCTTTCTAGCTTGCGTGTTTCCCATTGTATGATACTAAGGTTATTAATTTCTGTTTGTTGGAATTTTAGTATCAAGGATTTTAAGATAATGTGCTTCCTCTTACCCCATATCACAAATTCTTCCACATCATATATTTTGTCCTTTCTAGCAACTTCACCACCAACCTCTACCTCCTTCTGTAAAATAGGAACACAAAGTCATTAGGTAAAGTTGTAGTAGCCCAGAGGACCATCTGAAAAATGACAAAACATGAAACATATGACTTTGAATTAATTACCTATATAAAGAAAGTTGTGTGAAATTTTCCTCAACATAAAAAGCAAAAGTACACTATGAGCGCCATCTCCTGGGGAGATCATAACAACTTGTGGAGATGTGTCTTCCCTCATTGCCACACATAGCATTTAGTTTTTATACTTTATTTTATTTATTAGTTCATTTATTTATAATTTGTCCATAATAGAGCTAAGGTAGCTTCCAAAATAAACAAACAATAGAAAATACTTAATTTAAAAACTTGAGAATCAGAGAAATATATACTGGAAGGGAAGGTATGGGATAAGGAAGAGGAAGAGAAACAAAACATACTGGTAATCAGAGTTTCTACAAAGCAGCGAAGAAGGAGCTATAAATTTAGTGAAAGGTTTCAGAAGGGTTAAATAACGAGTTTATTTTGTTATATGTTAAGTTTGAGTTGCCTGTAAGACATCTGTGGGGAGCTGTCAGGTATGTAGCTAAATGTATAAGCCTAAAGCTCATAAAAGACCTGGCAGAGAGATGCAGATTTGCAGCTGATCAGCATGTGGTCACTGAAGTGATGGGCTGCATGGGATCTCCCAAAAAGAGTGGAAAGAAAAAAATAGGGCCCAGCACAAAGCCCTGGGGAACTTTCAGTGTCTCGGTTCGTTTGTGCTGCTATAACAAAATACGTACAATGGGTAATTTACAAAGAAGAGAAATTTATTTCTCACAATTCTGGAGACTGGAAGCCCAAGATCAAGGCATCATCAATTTCGGTATCTGATAAGGCCCTATCTCTGCTTCCAAGATGATGCCTTGTTGCTGCGTCCTCCAGAGGAGACAAACGTTGTGTCCTCATGTGGCATGAGGCAGAGGGGCAAAAAACGAGCCTAAATTCGTTCCCCTCAGCCCTTTTATAGAGCACTAGTCCAGCAACGAGGAGAGTCTTCATGACCTAATCACTTTCCCAAGGCCCCACCTCCTAATACCATCACAATTGGGGATTAAGTTTCAACACATGAATTTTGGGGGACATGCAGACCATAACAGTCAGTAGAAGGTAGGCAGTGTAAAGAGTGTGGCCTTTGAAGCCAAACCACCTGGTTTAAATATCAGCTGTTCTACTTACTCATTAACATGTAAGTCACTCTAAAAGATTATTTAAAAAATGGTTTTGCATATCAACTTTTTTATGTTAATAGACTGTTGGAATTTTTGTTCATTTTGTTTTTAAATTCCTCAGACTCTAATCACCAATTTCTAAACACATTGGAAATGCCTTATCCAGACACATAAAACCCTACTATCTGATCCAAGAGGAGTCTAGATTAAAAGGGGTTCAAAATAATTGTGTTTTCTTTTTATCCTTTCTGTTTCTAAAGATGAACATCAGCTGAGCTCACTGGCTCCCTGCCCTTCTCCACTTGTCTTCCAGGCTGCAAAACCCTGGGTCATGAGAGAAGCAGAAGCCTCCGCAACTCAGATGCCTCCACACTTTCCAACAGTTCTTCCTGGTCACCTTTTTCTTAGCTGTAATGGAACTGTCTGATCTTGAGGAGGAAAATGCAAAGAATTGCCACGATTTTCTGGCTACATCTTGGTTTTTATCGAATTATTTAGAATGCTTTTCTTTTTGCTCTTTTTAAATATGTATATGAT
This sequence comes from Avahi laniger, assembly GCA_963575035.1. Lineage (NCBI taxonomy): Eukaryota > Metazoa > Chordata > Mammalia > Primates > Indriidae > Avahi > Avahi laniger. Next base: position 3,697 of record CAUYSK010060119.1, read on the forward strand.
ATCTATTATTGTATATATATATTTGGTTATGAATATGGCTTGTTTCAGCAAAGATCTCATTTCAGTTTTTTTCCATTGTGAATCGGCTGAACTTTTTCACTGAAACTGTCACATTGTCTCATTGAATTTCAGGTCACTCGCAATTTCCTTTGTCTTAACTCCATAGAGAGAAGAGGACTGAACTCCTAAGAACTCTGACCTACTCTCACTTGCATTCCCTTGGTAGAGCTCAATTTCAGTTGAAATCCTCAAATGTCATTTATGTTCAGGAGTGTGGCCAGAGGAAATATCTTCTACGGAGCCTGAACATACAGCTAAATTGTTCTGTAACTCTTTATAATCAATATCTTTAGCATTTCTCTCTCGATGCTCTGTAAAATTTCTAATCAGATTTAGATGATGAGTTATAAATTTCCTTAATCTACTGGAATTTTCTATGCCTTTGAACATTTTAATCTATTAGAAAATATGTGATCTCTTTCCCATCTGTGCCAGTAGCACAGTCAGCTAATGGTATTTCTTCCTGTTGAGGAAACTATAGCATTTCCCTCTAGCATCTTCCATATGCTCACGTCATGTAGATTTCTACATCTATTTCAAATCTCTTTTGATTACATTCCCTACTTGAATGATGTATCTCATCACTAAGGTAATGTGTGTTCTGAATTTTCTTATTCAATTCAGGGGTGAATTTTAACGTAGAATCACATGATATGAGCAGACGGGGGATTGTACAGTCATGCACCACATAATGACATTTCCATCAACGATGGACCTCATATACAATGGCAATCCCATTATAATGGAGCTGAAATATTCTTATTTCTTGATGACATCATAGCCATCACAATGCATTATTCATGTATTTATGGAAATACTGGGGTAAACAAATCTACTGTGCCGCCATTTGTATAAGAGTATAGCACATATAATTATGTATAGCATATAATACTTAATAATGATAATAGACAACCGTTATGAGTTTCTGTATTTACTGCACTACACCTTGTATTGTTATTTTAGAGTGTACTCCTTCTACTTATTAAAAGAAAAAGTTAACTATAAAACAGCCTCAAGCAGGTCTTTCGGGAGGTATTCCAGAAAAAGGCCATCATTGTTATCATGGGAGACAACAGATCCATGCACATTATTGCTCCCGAGGACTTTCCAGTGGGACAGGTGTGGAGATGGAAGACAGTGACACTGATGATCCTGACCCTATGCAAGCCTAGGTTCGTGTGTGTGTTCATGTCTTAGTTTTAAACCAAAAAATGTAAAAAGTAAAAAAATCAGTAAATAATTTGAAAAATAGAAAAAAGGTCATAGAATAAGGATATAAAGACAAAATATTTTTGTACAGCTGAACTCGTATTTTAAGGTAAGTGACATTACGAGAGAGGCAAAAGAATTAAAAGTTCATAAAGTAATAAAATTACAACAAGGTAAGTTTAGTTTATTATGGAAAAATATTTTTTATAAATTAAGTGTAGCTTAAGTGTAGAGTGTTTATGACATCTACAGGACTGTATAGTGATGTCCTAGGTCTTCACATTCACTCACCATTCACTCACCCACTGGCTCACCCAGAGCAACTTCCAGTCCTGCAGGCTCCTTTCATGGTAAGTGTCCTATATAGATGTGCCATGTTTTATCTTTCATACCATATTTTTACTGTAACTCTTCTATGTTTAGGTATGGTCAGATACGCAAGTACCATTATATCACAGTTGTCTATAGAGTTCAGTACAATAACATGCTGTTTAAGTTTTTGACCTAGGAACAATAGGCTATACCATATAGCCTAGGCTATGCCATGTAGGTTTTCATTAAGTATACTTTATAATGTTTGCATAATGACAAAATCACCTAAGGACACATTTCTTAGAACACATTCCCATCATTAAGTGATGGCATGACTATATATGAATTCTTAAGGTGGGTAATACTTATTTAAGAAAACCAATCAGAAAGAATAAGCAATTTACGACCACAAGATAGAAAAAAAAGGAGTATGCTGAAATTGTCCAGTAAAATATTGTGCCACTTGTTTTCTATCAATAACTTTGATAATGTATTGAAGAGTTATGAAGGTTTTCTTAAAACATAAAATAATACACAAAAAGAATGAGTTAGTCTTTTTTGAAAAGAGAATATTTATAAAATTTGTAATTGTTAAAAGTGTTCTGGATATACATTTTCTAATTATCAAGCATGTAGGTTTTAAAGTTTTGCACTATGTTTCTGAAAATAATCATAAATTATATTTAATGCCCTCGAATCACTTCTCATCAATGAAGAGACAGAGATGCAAGTCAAACGGGTATAGAAGAACCAGTCAACGTGGAAACACAAAATCAGAACTTGAGAGTAAATTCGATCAGTTTTCAGAAGACAGAAATGAATATTTTCTCAGCTCTACCTAGGTTGGGACTTGAGAAATGGTCTCATTATATAGAGAATATTGTACAAAGATTAGCTAATCTTAGAATCATAGGATGTTACCAGTACAACAGATGGTTTAAATGATCTGACTTCATTATTTTATAACCAAGGAAATGGAGACCTTATTCCAAATAGCAGATTATCTAAAATCACACAGCTGATTAATGCAGAGCCCAGATCAAACCATAATTCATGCCTCCCAGATGTTTCCTTCCTACTGTGCTAGTGTACCACCATCTGCCAACGTCCAGCAACTGGGGCTCCTCTGATGCAGGGGTCAGGCCCTTCGCAAAACTGTGATGAGTAAAGTAGTCACATTTGTCTCTCCTTTTCAGGCACCCCTCTGAGGCCCTCATCACCTAAGCCCTTCCCTACTATGGTCCTTCTCACTCCTTCCCCATTGAAGTTCACCAATTCTTTACCTGATCTGTTAGTCCTAAGTGGCAGCTCAGAGGTCTGAGCCACTAACGTGGCCAGTGTGCTCAGGAAGAAACCTAAATAGATTCTCCTACATGTGAATGGTTTTACTGTGGCCTTCCTAGAGTTATCCGGAGTCTGTTGTTATTGAACTCCATGGCAAGCCACCAGCATATGGAACGATTTAAAACAAAAAGTATTTACAGGGTTCTTTTATTATTTTCATTTAGTCTACAAATATCTGAATTAACTTTAATGGTCAAAATATATTATCTTATAACTTAGATCCTGTTACCTACTTTACCAAATAGATAATATTTTTTGAAAAAGTGGCATTAATTTCAACCAACATATTAATACCTAGGTACATTTGAGAAGATTAATACAGCTTCCTAATACTTGATCCTAAAATTAGATCACTAATCATGTCTTGAAATCAGGCTGCACTAGTGAGACAAATTTCTTATCATTGATCCAATTTATAGAGAATTTCAGAATTAGCAATTTCAAACCAGATATATGTGGAGAGCAGTCCTAAGGCAGCTAAGTGGCAGACATCTGTTGTGTAGGAGAATAAGTAGAGTCTTCCTGAACCCATGAGATTGCACATGCTTAATATATACACAGGGTCTGCCCGACTGGGTATTTCATATTCTGTAAACATGAATGGAGACAAAACAGGGCCTTCAGTGAATAGTTGTGAAGACCTATTTATGCATAGTCCATTGAAGGCTTTAGCTTTAACACTTAATGAAATGATTTAATAACGCATACTGGCTCCTTTATATTGTTCATTTTCCCAGTAATGTTTTATTGGGCGTAAGTTAGGATAAAATGTATCTGGGGGAAAAAACAGCAGCAAAGTCATCCAATAATGGAGGAACAAAGGAAGGGCAGAGTGTCAACAGACATTGTAAAGTTTCCTTTGGCACCTGTACAGAAAGCCATTGTTCCAGTCAGGCAACCATATGCCTATAATGTGACAGAGCTGTTCTCTGGGCTTGAATCCAGGGCTCCAGCCTATCATTCTCTAATTTGGATTAATAATTCATTGTATTATCTGAAAGGGCTGCATAATATACCTAGTCAGCTAAACCATAGAAAACAACTCATTCCAAGTGACATACACAGTTTTCAAAGTTACCATGCAAAACAAATCTCCACCTTAATCTGTCTGTCCTAATACCCATTCGCTTAATGAGAATGTAAAAAGAAGCGTCTTTAAAAGGTGACTCAGACATAGGTGCTATGAGGGAGAATGGGAGGGAAGAGAGAAAATGAGGGGGAAAGGAAGAGAAATTGATACGTGTTTGACACCTATCAAGTGCCAAGCAGCATGGTGAGAACATAAGGTCCTCAGGACAATTCTGAGAGGCACGTAATAGTAGTATTCCCATTGTAGAGATGGGGAGATTAAGATTTAGAAAAAGCAAATGAATTACCCACATTTATCAATCTAGTTGGAAGAACTCCAAATTCTTCATAGACATGACTAGCTAAGTGGTCAAAGAAACAGACCTCAAAAAAAAAAAAAAAGACAGAAAGAAAGAAAACAAAAACTAGAAAATAACTTCAAGACAACATATGAGCAAATATTTGATATATGGTACAAACTGAGTGCACAAGCACAGAGACAATTTCAAATAATATTAACCAAATCGTGTTAGTAAAAACTAGTAAGAATGCTTCATGGAAATAAGGCTTGACATTGCTCCAAAGCTTCTCAACTTTTAAAATAATGTGTGGCTCTATATTTAAACACTGACCTAATTCCTGAGGCTGAGAAACACCAGATGAGTGTGAAACTTAAAAGTACTTGAGTTTTAACAGGAAGAGCTCAAGGCTGGCCGGAGTAAAATGTTAAAGATAGCATCTCTCTTCTTTGTGATGAGGGAGGAAGGAAGCAGAGAAGACAGCTTCTTCCTCTTCTAGTAGAAATCTATCTAGCTGGATGATAGATTATATCTGCAACAGGAGGCATCTTTTACTTCTTTACTGTGCAAGTAATTAAAATCCACTCACGCAGATGTATCAGCATTATCCACTTAAGAAGTTCACCAATACTGAGAGGGATTTTACTCCTGCCAAACCTTTCTTGGCTCTTTAACTATTCTCCTTAGTTAAATAAATAATTTTAAAATTCTAGAATTAATGGCACACTTTTTCAAAAAACTAACTACCATAACCTAAACATCTGTACCCCCACAATATGCTGAAATTAAAAAAAAAAATACTAACTACCATGAAGTTCATGAATGAGGCTCATTAGACATACAAAACACAAGTCATTTTTCTCCTGATCTCTTCTTGAAAACATTTAATTTTCAGTATCATGAATTTTCATCTCTTTATCCTGATATAGGAATGGTCAGATGAACAGCAAAGAATCTTTTGCCAAAATGACATTTCATTTCTTTCCATTGACTACAGAAACACCTCTAAGAGTGATTAAGGAGAAGAAGAACGCCTTGATTCTCTGATCTTTGGTTTTCACATCTGTAATTTGAGGAGGCTAGAATCAATGACAGAGATTTTTTTCCAGATGTAACATATCCAGATATTCTGTACATCAAGAAAGATAAGGACTGAAAAATATTTTTGGATTTAGCAAGTAAACATCCAGTGGTAGCTTTGAGAGAGCAATTTCTATGAAGAAAGGTGGGACAAGGCATTGGGGCTAGGTGGGTAAGGGAAAGCCAAGCTGAGATGAAATTCATTAAGGAATGAGTGAGGGGCGAGCAAGTGGAGAACTGGGCACCTGTCTGTAAAGTAGCCTGGCCCTGAGGGGAAGGAAAAATGAGGGTTTTTTTTTTTTTTTTTTTGAGACAGTCTCACTCTGTTGCCCAGGCTAGCATGCCTTGGCATCAGCCTAGCTCACAGCAACCTCAAATTCTTGAGCTCAAGTGATAATCCTGCCTCAGACTCCCGAGTAGCTGGGACTACAGGCATACAACACCGTACCTGGCTAAGTTCTTCTCATTTTAGTAGAGATGGTGTCTTGCTTTTGCTCAGGCTGGTCTCGAACTCCTGACCTCAAGCGATCAATCCTCCCACTTCAGCTTCCCAGAGTGCTAAGATCAGAGATGTGAGCCACTGCACCTGGCCTTTTTTTTAAGGCAAGCATGAAAATGAAGTCTATTGAAGAGAGAAAGATAGGATTGTAGAGCAAGAACAACATATAGATTTACAGAGCATGATATGTACCCCACAAATGATGACCAGACCCCATTGTTGCATCAGGAAAAGAGTGAGAATGAGGATGAATGAACAGGAGTATCCATTTGGTGGGATGGAGGAGATGGATTGCTTGCTTGCATTTAATGATAGGAGAAACTTAGGTACATTTACATGTTGATGGGACCTTCTAGAGAGAGACAAGTAGAAAGTACAAACATATAAGGTCCCTGAAGAGGTAGCTGTGGATGGGTTTCAAAGCATAAGTGCCAGTGTTCACGTTGGAGAGAGGGAAGTGATAAAACGGTTTAGAAAAATGGTTAACTCCTCTGAGTAGGAAGGAAAAAGAAAGACGTTGAAATAGTTGCTCATGGAAAAATGAAATTGTATGGAACTTCAGAAAGTCCATCCCTTTTTCATAACAGGATTGACTCTCCACAAACTCAGGCACAAAACGATGGGGTCTGAATACCTGTGTCATGTCTGAATGAGTGCACACAGTGAGATGGAATAAAAATATGTTTAACCTGAATTTAATGCCAGATATGCAGGTTTAAACTTTCTCTTCTCTCAAAGTAATGCCCTCATGAATAACAAAACAAGAAATACATTATAAAATTGGCCATTAACTTCCTTTTTAGATTTTATCTTAAAGAAATTACAGAGAGAGTGTTTTTTAAGTGGAAAGAACACTGGACAAATAATCCAAATATAAGAGTACTTTAGCTGCCATTTCAGGTCTGGGAGGCTTTGAACAAATCAGTATAGCAGCCTCAGCCTCAGCTTAGAGAATTGTGTAAAGCTCTTTTCAGATCTAAGAGTGCTCTGACTTCAGAGAACATTTTCCAAAGAGTGAACAATCTGATTTTAATCAGAAAATCAATAGAGTAATTATTTGACCATGAAAATAAAGAAAGGAAATGTTTCTCTTCTATTTTCACCTTCAAATAGTACTCAATTTTTTTAAAAAAAAAAAACAGAACTGAAATTTCTTTTTTGAGTAGCATTAATATTTTACATGAAGTTCTTTTTCATTAATGTTTCATTTTCTGTCTGGAGTGCTAATCAAATACCATTACCATTACTTTGGTCCTTAATATAGTTAATATCATATTAAGTAAGCCAACTCTGTTTCTTCTGTGAAAATGGCAGAGTTTATTTCATGAGGTTAAAGGCCAGAAATAGAAGTCTTGTCATCAAAATAAAATATTTTTTTTGCTGTCCTTGTTCCATACCTACAGTATACTCAAAACCAATCCAAATCTTCAGAGAAACAGAAATGCTGATAAACTCAGCAAGATCATTAGTCACATTCAAAAGTACTGACTCCTAATAAAGCTCAAGACAGATAATCAGAATTTGATAAATTATGGTTTACATTATTTTTAAGTAAAATGTCAATCCATTTTTCATCTACATGGGAAATGATATATGCTTCTATGATTTTCTCAGTTAAAATTCTTCAGTGCAAAAAAATAGAAATTCACTCCAATTAGCCCAAGTAAATAAAAAAATGACTTATTATTAAAAGGTTACAATAAGAATCTGATGGAAATGAGACAACAGAAATTTCAAGCAGAAAGAAAAGTTAAAGTATGTCACAGAAGCAGAATGACCCCTTATATCTGTGGTGCATGGAACAAGAGTACAATACTAACATACCGTATGACCAAATATTGAAAAGTGATAAGTCAAAATACCAAACTGTTATGTTAAAAATATATTCTGTGCTCCTACTTGATAACAACAATTTTTTAAATGTAAAACTATGGCTTATTATGACTGAAAGTTGGCCAAATATCACATTAAAGGAATTTAATTATTATTCTACATATCTAAGTATTTTGCTGATAGACTATGGATATTTGTATGACCAATGAAATAGAAATACATAAGCATAAATAATATATTTATCCCACCAAATTTATTCCTGTTTTCATTTTAGTAAAATTGCTAATTATATGGTCATAATCAAAATGTTCATTAAATTTGTGTTTTGTCAACAAAGTTTCTCGAAATTCAGATATACCAATATGTTATTTAATAACTACAGTGACTCAATGGTGGTTGTCTAATTTAACATTACTGTTTTTACTTCCCTGATATTGTTGATCTTATTTTCATAGATACATAACAGATATACATATTTTGGGTGTATCTTTGATAATTTAATACATTCACGTAATTTGTAAAGATCAAATCAGTGAAATGGTATATCCATCACTTTAAATATTTGTTTTTTCTTTATGCTAGAAACATTCAAATTGTTCTTTTCTGGTTATTTTGACATATACAATAGATATTGTAAACTAGAGTTACCCTACTGATCTATCAAAATGAAGAGAGGCTGATTAAAGGGTAAAATATACAGTTTGAGAAAAGAAATAAGACCCTGTGTTTGGTTGGTTTCTATTTCAGAAATATAGTAACTTGGTGCAGTGTTAAGAATATTGGACTGGGCACCAGTTCTAATTCTGACACCAACATCTACTGGGCATTACTAACCACTAGATATCCTACCGGGCCCTGGTGATACACAAATGAATAAAGCAACTTATCCTCTAGTAATATGGAGAAATTTGAGTATAACTAAAACAATGTGATAAGCATCACACTGGCAGCATCAAGTGCTTGTAAGAGGCTCAGAAGGGGAGCAAGTCGTGCTGGGTTGAGGGAGGAGAGCTGTTGATTAAGAGGACAGGCTTTACAATGGAAGTGACATGATCTCTGTGTTAGAGGATAGACATATTTATTTTTCTAAACAGGAGAAAGTAAAGGACATCTCAGGCAGAGTTATGTAACAGTAAGTCACTGAAGAGTTGTGTCATGGTGAAACAAGATACATGAAATTCCTAGCATACGAACCGTGCTATACTCCTTTCTTCCCACTCGAGATCGTATTGAAATAAAAGCAAGTGAGAAAGAAGTTATTATCAGCAATAATGTCCTCTGCTCTAAAAAAAAAAAATTAAACTATCTATAAAGCAATAATTTACTATTTGAAAGACATGAGTCATGACTTTGAGATTTGAAAACACGTCTACCCACAAATCTTTAAGATTGTTCTACCCCTACAACATTAAGATTCAGATGAGAGAAGAATGTTTTGTTTTATATCATTATAACTTCCTTCCTACCCCCTCCCTTATGTACCTTGCAAATGCAAGACAAATGATGGTAAGAACCTCACTCAGGCAAGACAGGAGGGTCACAATACCTACTTTGTGACCTAACACATGAAACAAGTGCTAAGAGCTTTGGTAAATCAATGAATTACCAAAATTTCCACATCAGAGATTAACATGTGGTGCTTATTTTACACACAGCTCCACAGGCCCTGACATACCTGAAAGAAGGAAAGAAGCTCCCTCCTAGGTATCAATGTTGTTAATTAACCACAATCACCTGGCCAGGTAGATTTGTTGTTAAAATCTCAATGGCAGCAAAGCCAAGGAGTGACCCTATTTTAGCTTCAACAGAGGGAAAGGATCAGGAACTTCCAACCTGATCCAGCTTGCTTATATCTTCAAAAGAAATGAAGGGAGAGGATGTGAACAACTCCGTAAAGCATGTTTCCAAGTTAGCAAAATGACTCAGAGGTTATACCAACAACTCAATGATTCATTCATAATTTGGGTGGGAAAAGGAGTTTGTCAAGTGCAATGTGTTTAGCACAACATACAGAATCCTGGCAGTGTGAGCCCCAGGCTGGAGTTATTTCCATATTGTCTTGGTCTCTTCCATGGTCCTAAATATGAATTTTTTTTTATAAATTCAATTTTAATAACACACTGATTAGTGAGTAGGAAGGATAATAGAGTAATATGTTACTTCTTGCAAAGCAGTTTTTTTTCTTTGCTTCTGGAAAATGCATTGTTTCTCTTTACTGAAACCTGGATGAATCATCAGTCTCCTCAGCCTTTTAGCAGCCGGCCCAGCGCATCCTCCACACACCTGCAGCTGTTCTCCGGTTCAACCTCATCCACTTCCTGAGGAAATGTACTTGGACTAGAGGTTGAAACAGCACTTCTGGAATCCTTTAGTACAGAACGACAGGACATAGCACATCAAATAAGCAGCAGCTGAAAACAGTCCTATAAAACTGGTGCAAGGGAACCAGAATGATCCTGTGTTTTCCCATATTCTCCCTTACCAGGCTCACAGCCTCAAGGATTCAAGTCCAGAAAGGACTGTTCTGGCAATAAATTATTATCAAAATAGGTATTTATATACTCATTTATCATGTAATACACATACATTAATATTATCTTTTCCAGAACCTATATTATAAAACACTTTATTTAGTTTTCTGGAAGAAACAGGTGTTCAATGTCAGCGAATTTTACCAAAAAATAAAGTCTACCACTTTAAATACCAGCAACTTTTTAAAACACATATGTAATTTTTTATGGAATTCCTCCTGAAAGAAATTATATCTTATACTTATTAAACAGTGGCTAGTGGATATCACTTAATTTTTCTTGCTGATACAGAGCTTTCGTTAAGAATATAGGTCATTAAGAACATATGTAGACTAGATCTATCTCATCACTCATCTGCTCTTTTTGCCTTCCTTCTAGCTTTTTATTCCTAATTTGATATTCATAGAGAAAACAGATAAAGTTTTTCATACTCATGTATACAAAGACATACACATATTAAATCAAAAGTCAATAAACTCATACTGTAGAATCAGTCATTGTTAAAGGCATGGATTTAGTGCAGAGATTTTGTGACAATTGTTTAGAGTACTTAGAAGCCCTTCCCACATAATCTCAATTCAGGGCTCCATTCCAAAGGTTTTAGGATACTAGCAAGGTGTTATAACTTTATACTAAATAGAAAATAGTCAACAGAGCAAATAGATAACCTACAGAATGGGAGAAAATATTCAAAAACTATACATCCAATAAAGGGCTAATATCCAGAATCTACAAACAACTCAAACAAATCAACAAGAAGAAAACAAACAACCCCATTAAAAAGTGGGCAAAAGATATGAACAGAGCTTTTCAAAAGAAGACAGATAAATGGCCAATAAACATATGACAAAATGCTCAATGTCACTAATTACCAGGGAAATGCAAATTAAAACCACAATGAGATATCACCTTACTCCTATTAGAATGGTTTTTATTAAAAAGTGCAAAAACAATAGATGCTGGCATGGATGAAGAGAGAAAGGAACACTTACACACCGTTGGTGGGACTGCAAATTAGTGCAACGTCTATGGAAAACAATACAGAGATTCCTCAAAGAACTAAAAGTAGACCTGCTATTCAATCCAGCAATCCCACTACTGGGTATCTACCCAAGGGAAAAGAAGTCATTTTATCAAAAAGACACCTGCATGTGAATGTTTATTGCAGCACAATTCACAATTGCAAATATGTGGAATAAACCCAAGTATCCATCAATTCATGAGTAGATTAACAAAATGCGGTATGTGTATACCATGGGGTGCTACTTAGCCATAAAAAAGGATGAAATAATGCCTTTTGGAACAATTTGGATAGAACTGGAGGCCATTATCTTAAGTGAGTTATCTAAAGAATGGAAAAACAAACACCCTATGTACTTGCTGTTAACTTGGAACTAACTGATGAGCACACATGTGCACAAAGGGAAGTAAAACTCAGAGGAAATCAAGCAGGGTGAGTGGGAGGAGATGTGCAACAACCTGCCTAACAGGTACAACTACATTATCACTCAACCTGTCTCATGCATGCCTTTAGTCTGATAGTTCAGTAATATATGGCCTATTTTCCAAGAATCAAATAACATATAAAGTAAGATGATATTTAAAACTGGTTAAAACAGGGACATACGTTTGTGAGAATTTGGGGAAAAAATTCTTGGAGTTATATTCCACACTCACTTTGGTCAGTGCCACTTCCTTTATAATATGCTTTCCTCTAATACAAGAAAATATGAAAATTAAAAGGTAGTTTTTACTTAACTTTGGTTAAGTTTACTTACAGCTTTGATAATAGCCCCTATACATTTGCAGACAACTTTAATAACAATGACCATGATATTGCTGCTGCTCATGGTGAGGATGATGACGGTGATGATGGGAAAATGAACAGGCAATGGTTTCTAGTCATTCAACATGACAGATACCCAGACTCACATTTGGGAGGAATACTAAAAAAAAAAAAAATCCAAAGACTTGAGATTGAACTATGCCATTCACCAGTTTTGTGAACTTGAACAAATTAAACCCAGTTTAAGGCAAGTCAAGATTCTGTAAAAGTTTGTGAAAGAGGAAGACAGACCTGTGGGGGCAGTAGATCCAGCTCAGAACATCTAGACATTTCCTGAAGCTTATTTCAATGGCATAAGCAAAGTATGTATACATTGTCTGGCCCTGAGCAAGATCAGCAATCAGGCCGCTTCACATCCAGCACATCAAAATTTTCCTCCGAGGTTTTGCTAAGGAGCCCCTCCATCATAGAGACAATTCTGCTAAAGATGCAATCATTCTTTGCTCAGGAGCTGCTTGCTTTTAAATCCATTCAACCATTCATTCTTCTCCCCTTCATTGAAATTCCAGAGTGAGTCCAACTTCTTTGTTTCCAATTCTCTGTTCTGTATGGTTTTACTAAAGCATCAGCTAGTTATTAAGTGTGATATTTTCTCTCTAGTCTCCTTTCTGACCTTTGATCTGTCTCCATCTCTAATTCAGATTTTAGCTTTCTGAGGCAGAAACTACACCTCCAACTTCATATTCGGTAACAAACATTGTGCTTGCTCTGAAAATATAACTTCTCTGCATTGGTATTTTTTTGCAAAATTGATTATTTTATTTATTTCTAGGTACGCTTCCACATTTTAACTCTTCACAGTGTTATACAAATTCTATTAGCTGAAATAATTATTTTTAAAAAAAATATTGGGTAAAAAATCATAAAATTTACCACCTTAATGCTTTTAAACTACACAGTTCAGTTGTGTTAAGTATAGTCACATTGTTGTACAACAGAGCTCCAAAATTTTTTCATCTTACAAAACTGAAACTCTACACTCTTAAACAACTCCACATTTCCCCCTCCTCACACCCCTGCTAACCAACATTCCACTTTCTGTTTCTATGAACTTGACTACTTTAGATACCTCATATAAGCAATATTTTAAATAGTCTGAACTACATTTTTATTATATATATATATGGACTTACAAAAATGGCAATGATGATTTTATACCTTACTGATATATATTAAGGCCCTCTCTATTCAAGGTTTCCTTTCCTGTCACCCTCCTTTTCAAACTTCCCACTCTTCCATTCCCACTTATAAAATCCTGTTTCATTGTAAACAAGTTCTCTGTAGCTCCTTCTCTCAACTGAAATTTGACTTTCTTTGGAAGATTCCTTCTCTCTACATTCTCTAATGGAAGCTATTTGTTCTCTCATAACTCACATGACCCAAGGTTGTGGTAGTGGGGTGGAGAAAGAGGTATATTAGTTAGTACTCTTTGATTAATAGTAATTGTTAGGTCCAGAACCAAGAGGGAGACACACGAAGCCTCATGTGCAGCAAAAATGCTATTTATTTGAGCATCTGGGTGCAGATGGGTGGAGGCCAAAAAGAGTGTCCACACTGAGGGCGGGGAGAGCTTTGGGTTTTACAGAGGGTTTTTCCAGGGGCAGTGAGCAACTGGGCCAGAACAGCTGCTATAATTAATTCTTCTCAAACGACCAGGAGGAATAAGGAAAGTAAGTTTCGCTCTTGCATTCCGTTCCTTTATCTCCGTAAGGGTCAGGCAAAGGCTATGTGCCTAACACACCCCTAGGAAGGGGAGAGCAGTGGGTTTTATAGGAGGTTTGAATGGAAGTTTGGGGAGGGTGAATTCTTTAATTCTAACAGTAATAGAGACCCAAACTTAAATCTAGCTTAAGAAAAATCATGGTAAAAAGTTACGTGTGGACTTACATAACCGGAGAGAAGAAAGTGAGAGAAGAAAATCAGGATTCTTCTGTAATCTTCTAGGCAGTTATCCAGGAGGCAATATGGCAGCTGATAACCTCAGAATCACATCATCTTTACCTTTCTCTTAAAGAGTACATCTACAATCCAAAGGAACTCTAGTTGACATAGCTTAGGTTAAAAAACTATTCTTTGGGGGATACTATCTATGGGGGATACTGCAGTAGCAGCCCAGCCTAGAATATGATAAACACCCTGCTGATGTAAGTGACTAGACACCAGCATGGATAACTTCTCCAAAATCACATAAAGTTCAGCTCCCCAAAGGAAGGCAAAATAGAGTATCTGCAAGAGGAGAGGAGAAATGGCATTCCCCTAGCACCTCGTGCCAGTTTTGAATCATGCTTCAGATCAAAGATTGCAGGTAGAATAAAGGGCTAGAGAAAGTAAAGCTGAAAACAGGGGCATTAATTGAGTGCCTGCATATAAAACAGTCAGCCTCCTACCTTTACATGAATCGTAACCTAGAGTGAGGCATTTCACACTGGGGCCAGAAGGCAAAGCCATCCTCTTTCTGACTTTGCCAAAAGAAAACTAGCTGGCTCACCTCCTTCTCACTATAATGTAAAACTTCCTGGTCACAAGTCTCTTTCACATGCAGAGAACACCATCAACTTTATAACTTTATAATTCCCTTAGTCTTAGATATGAATATGCAATGAACGATCACCAGATAATAGAGTGAAGGCCTGTTTACTAGTGTTCTCAGGAATCTATTTGCAGCTTTTTATTTCATTTCCAAATTCAGCCTATGCTCTTTCTCTTCCATTCTCTCAGTTTTCATTTCTCCTTGTACACAAATTACTTACACACCTACCTCCTCCCCATCTAGGTGCTCTTTCATATTATCTTCAGATTATTTTTTAACTAGGTGAACTCCCTGTACCTGAAAAGAAATCTCCAGTATCTTCAGGAATTCATTAAGGAAATATCTAATACAGCAAAAATTAGACACAAACCTTGCCCTCGCAAAGCTTACAGTCTAGAAGAAACAGAGCATTGACAAAAATAATGATGTTTGGTAAATGTTCCACAAAGTGAGCTTTCAGGTGTTCTATAAATGCTTGGTCCAGGTAGATCAGGGAATTATACTTGGAGTAAGTCTTGTTGGTCCAAATACATCATTTGCAAAGTCCCCCAAGTTCCAAAATATAAGAGTACGATCTAATTTGTCCCTCATTTCCCACATATATCCAGTGCTGTATTCTGCCACTTTCTACTGTGAAAGCGCTATGTAGAAATACTATGAAAGGGCTCAGAGAAAGTATTATTTCTTCTTCATTGAAAAAGTCTAAAATATTTAGGCTCAGTCTCTGTAAACTGCTCCCATGAGATATATATAAGATTTTAAATATATCCCGCAGTACATTATATTTAACTGAAAAGGGATTAAATGCTAAGAGGTTCCTTTAAAATAAGCTCAGTAAGCAGGCAGTCATGTTTTTTTAACACGGCAAATGCTCTATTTATATTTTCTAAGCTGCAATTAACTCATTTAAAAGATTGTTTAGCATTTCAGGCAGTTTAACATATATAACATCAAGTCTTTCTTGGTATCAATTTTGGTTGCATTATAATATGTCTATTTTTTATCGAAGTCATGCTGGAACATTTTTTGATGATCCTCTTTCCCAGAAGCCTGAATAATTTTATCTGATTGCCTACGTCTTTTTTTCCAAGCTTTGACATACAGTAACAACACTTTCAGAAACAAAAAATGAACTGATTAAATGAAAGAAAAAATGATTCTATTTTTTCTATCATCATTACAGTTTTATGTCTCTATATCAAGTACTCTAGACATTAATTGCCAGCATCATAGCAAGGTCAGAAGCATTTACTAAACATTCCATATGTGTTTGACATTGATGTTTTCATTTGATTATCCTTTAAAATAATGATGTGGTTTTGGTATTGTATTAGTCCATTTGTGTTGCTATAAAGGAAATACCTGAGGCTGGGTAACGTATAAAGAAAAGAGGTTTATTTGGCTCTCGAATCTGCAGGCTGTACAAGAAACATCGCACCAGGATCCGGTTTGGGGAGAGCTTCGGGGAGCCTCCAATCAAGGTAGAGGGTGAAGGCGGAGCAGGTAGGTCACATGGCAGGAGCGGAAGCATGTCAGGGGGGAGGTGGTGCCAGGCTGTCTTAAACAACCAGCTCTCCCGTGAACTAATGAAGTGAGAACCAAGGACACCAAGCCATTCATGAAAGATCCGCCCTCTCCTGACCCAAACACCTCCCACCAGGCCCCACATTCAACACTGGGGATCAAATTTCAACATGAGATCTGGAGAGGCCGAACATCCAAACCGTATCAGGTATATAGATACTAATCTTCACCTTCTCTAAACTGAAATTCTCTTTATTCCTCTATGGGAGAAAGCGTGGACTTTGATCTAGATATGCCTGATTTCCAAGCCTGGTTCTGTCATTCACAGGCTATGTAATCTTGGACAAGTTGCTTAACCTCTCTAATTTCTCTCCATCTATGATAATGAGGGCACAGTATTTCACAGGAGGATTTCTCAACCTTCACGCTATTAACATTTTGTCCCAGATAATTATTTGTTATAAAGAGCTCTCCTGTGCACTCTAGGATGTTTATCAGCATCTCTGGCCTCTAATGACTAGATGCCAGTACATCCCCTGATTGTGAAAACCAAAATTATTTTCAGACATTGCCAAACATTCCCTGGGGCAAAAAGTTGAGTTAGTGTTAGTTTGATTAGAATTATAAGCTTCTGGTTGTGCCTGTTTCAGGGACAAGGAAGGTGGGGAAAACCTGAATAACTTAAAGCATTCACTGATTCAGCAGATCCCAATTTCAACACTGGCTGAAATTTTATCTTTTATTCTCATGAAAACACAACCACTAGAACTTCAAACTAAACTCAAACCTCCAACTCCAGAGCCTAAACTTGTAGTCACTAACGTATTCTAGCTCTTCTCTTCATCCAGTTAGAAACATATGGCCCCAGTCTGCACCAGGTCCTCTAAACTGATGACAGTGCCTTTTATGATAGAATCATGAGTTAAGAAAATAAGACACAGGCACAGTAATTCAGAGATGAAACTCTAAAATCTTAGGAAAGTTTGAATCCCAGCTCAGCTACTTCCTACCTGTGTGACCTTACACAAGTCACTTACCCCTCCCTTCTTTGGTTTACTTCTGTGAGAAGAGAGAATAATAGATGCTTCCCCTTACATCTGAGCAGATATTAGACGGGTTAGTACAAGCACTAACATGTAAGGACTAACCACAGTCACACACCCCATAATGACTTTTGGGTCAATGAGGGACTACATATATGACAGTCACCTAGGATTATAATTGAGCTAAATGCCTAGTGATCTTGTAGCTGTTGCAATGTGATATGCCAATGCATTGCTCACATGTTTGTGATGATGCTGTGTAAACAAACCTATTGTGCTGCCAAATGTATAAAAGTATAGCACATATAATTATATTCAGCACCTAATACTTGATAATGATAATAAACAACTATGTTATTGGTTTATGTATTTACTACTTTTCATTGTTGTTTTAGAATGTACTCCATCTACTTATAAAAAATAGTTGACTGTGAAACAGCCTGAGGCAAGTCCTTCAAGAGGAATTCCAATAGAAGGCATCGTTATCATAGGAGATGACAGTTCTACACGTGTTACGTGTTATTGCCTCCAAAGACCTTCCAGTGGGGTAAGATGCGGAGGTGGAAGACAGTTATACTGATGATCCTGACCCTATGTAGGCCTAGGCTAATGTATGTCTTTGTGTTTTAGTTTTTAACAAAAAAGTTTAAAAAGTGAAAAAAAATTTAATAATGAAGAAAAACTTATAGAATAAGGATATAAAGGAAGAAAATAATTTTGTACAGGTGTGCAATGTATAGGTGCTTTAAGCTAAGTGTTAATACAAAAGAATCGAAAAGTTAAAAGCATTAAGTTTATAACCTAAAAAAGTTACAGTAAGCTAAGCTTAATTTATGATTGAAGAAAGAAAATTTGTTTTATAAATTTAGTGTAACCCAAGTATGCAGTGGATATAAAGTGTATAGGAGTGTACGGGAATGTCCTAGGCCTTCATATTCACTCACCACTTACTCACTGACTCACCCAGAGCAACTTTCAGTCCTACAAGCTCCATTTATGGTAAATGCCCTATACAAGTGTACCATTTTTTATCTTTTATACTGTTTTGCTTTGCCTTTTCTATGTTTAACTATATTTATATATACAAATACCATTGTGTTACAACTCAGTACAGTATTCAGTACAGTAACGTGCTGTACAGGTTTGTAGCTCACTAGCAACAGGTTATACCACATAACCTAGCTGTGCTATCCCATCTAGATTTGTGTAAATACACTCCAAGATCTTTGTGCAACCACCAAATTACCTAACAACGCATTTCTTATAATGTATTCCTGTCATTAAGCAACACATGACTGTGTATTATTGTTGTTGGCATAATTATTATAAAATCCTCCCTCTTCTTCTTTTTCTCCTCTTCTTTTCCTTTTCCTTCCTATCAACTTCTGTAATATTATTTCTCCTTTCTGGCAGCAATGGCTTCCGAAGGCCATTATTGTCAAGTTCAGTCATTCCTCAAACTAGCATTCAGTACTCCATCAGCTGGGGTGAGATAGCAATTAGGAATGCAAAACTTTTATTTTTCTAAATTTACAGCTGCCAAAATACAATTATTTGAATAATTTATCTTTTTGTTCTTATCGGAAATTCAGTAGTTGTCAAACATTAAAATTTTCCCAACATTTTTGAATATTTTCAAATCTACAGAAAACTTAAAAGAATAGAATAAGCTCTCAAATACCCTTGCTAAATTTACCAATTAACATTTTGTCATATTTTAATTTAGAACACTCCCTGCCCCCCGACCCCGGCAACCTTTTTTTTTTTTTTTTTCCATTAACCTCAGTTTTTTTGTTTTTTTGTTTTTTTTAAGTCCAGGCTAGGGTGCTGTAGATAAGATTCAGGATAAACATTTTGGTAAAAGGAGCACATAGGTAATACTGTATGTTTCTTACTGCAACCCCTTGGGAGGCCCATAAATACCTGATTGTCCCTCTGTCAGTGGTGTTAAGTTTGAACACACAGCAAGGTGGTGACCTCCAGATTGCTCCACTGAAAGGTACATTTTGCCCTTCATAATTCATAAGTCATTCTATGCTGTGATATTTTTAAGACCACGTGAATGCTCTGTTCCGCTCAGTCTTTCCACCAAAGGGTTTAGTACCCACTGAAAATCCACATCTGAAACAATTACACTGAGGATTTCTAATTCCATCAATATGTGAGCACATATGAGCTTGCACTTTTCTCTAAAGATTTCATCCAGTCCTTTCTCTTCTTTTAAGTAGCACTATAGATAATTATTATTATTCATTAAGTCATAATCCATTGCATTATTCTTTTTGATGCTCACGTTGTCCCAAATGTGGCCAGTGGGAGCCACCCATCTAGCCAGCTCATTTTGAGTACCTCCTTGCTTTCTGGTGCTGGATGTCCCAAACATCCCAGAAATCACATATTTCTCCATCAATCCTTAGTTTGTTTGGGTGGGAAAGGTAGGTGTGCTCATTCCTATAGGAGTGTGATTGCTTCTAGGTCCTTTCAGACAAACATTAACTTTATATATATTTAATATTTGAGTTTACTATTAAACTTTTCTGAGGAATTTTAAATACTTTGGTTTTCTAATACATTTTAATAATCATTTTGGTCAGTTGTCCATTTTTATTCTGCTCTTTCACTTATATTTCAATATGTAAATCTTATATTTCAATATATTTCAATATAATTTGTCAAGTTTTTATGAAAATTTTATAGATTAATTTAGAGATAATGACATTATTATATTACCATGTTGACATTACAGTATTAACATCTATAAATAGTTATAGCTCACCATTTATTCATAGGTTATTCAAATATCCCTCCTTGTCCTTTAATTAAATTTTGTAGTTTTGCTACTATGGATCTTTTCTGCACATCTCTTGTTAATTGAGATTATTCCAAGATATATATTTTCTTATATTTTTACATGGAATTTTTTTAAAGTTACATTTTAAATGGTTATTGCTGACATGTAAAAAAGTATCAGTTTATTTATTTTATAGCAGTTCACTATATTGAATTATCTTAAGTTTTGATACCATTTTTAAAATTCATTCTGTAGAATTGCCCAAGTAGACAATCATATCACCTATAAATCAATGTTTTCTCTTCTCCTCTCTTTTGTTTATACATTAAATATATGAAGTGTAGACAACTTAAAACTTTCTGCCTACTGAAATGTGGGAGTTCTAAAGGCTCTGGTAAGAAAAACAGAAAAGTAAAAACCAGATATTGAATAACGTGTGCAGGTAGTTCCTTGAAAATGCATTTGATATAAATTCAAAGCACTGAAACCTACAACCCACTACTAAAGGACTGGAAATTACCATGGAAAGGGCTTAATAAAGAGGTAAACTTGTGTGAACATTATGATTCATCTGCACAACTATAATTTACTTGCATATGACATTTATTCCATAAGATTCTTATGCTGGGGTAAAAGCAGACATTGTCTTTTCAATAATTAACTTTCATAATTTAGATTGCTCAATGTTTTAAAAAATGAGGAGTAGAGAACAGAATTTTCATCCTTTAGATTGCAAAAAAATGGAAAAAATGCTAGGTGATAGTTACAGAAATAAGCGGTACACTCTTGGTGATCTTGTGTTTAAAAGAGACCTGAGTTCATTGTATTGCATTTATAACAAGAATGGGGGTTATTTCATGGACATTTCAATTCTTTGAATAACACTTCTGTTTACTTTTAATATACATATTAGATATACATATGTATACATGTGTATACTTTCAAATATATGCATACACTTATATGTATACACTTATATTAATACATACATACACAAATCATTTATGTTGTTGTATCATGATCTTCCATTGCAAACATTCAAGTGACTTAACAAGTCTTTGAAAAAGAAATGGTTTAAAATTAATTCTCATTATTTAAATGAATCAAGTTATTGCAAAAAGATTCATTTGTTTCCCTTTGAGAAAGGGGCTTCTGAAAATGATCTCAAACCACAAATGGCCTTTAAAGTTTACTGACATATTTCCTTTAAATTTTGCAACTCTGAAATAATCTTACTTGTATTTAAGAATATAATTGGATAAATTTAGAATCGAATTCTCTCATCTACATATTATACAAGAAAAGCAAGGAAACATTTAATTAAGGAAAAATCCAATTCCTGTGATACTTCTCAGAATCAAAATCTTTGAGTTTATTCCATTCATCCTTTAATTGATAACATGAAGGTATTGATAGGAGAGTGCTGAAGCAGAACTCAAGGAAAAATATTAATAATTTAATTTCTATACAGTTTTGCCCTTTTAGTTCTAGAAGCAGAAGTACAAGTTATCATTGCAGATACTATATAGTTAACTGGTCCTTGAACAACACAGGTTTGAACTGCAATGGTCCACTTATACACAAATTTTTTTTCAACAAATATATTTGGAAAAGTTTTTGGAGATTTGCAACAATTTGAAAAAACTGTCAGATGAACTTTGTAGCCTATAAATATGAAAAAAAATCAAGAAAAAGTTAGATATGTCATGAATGCATAAAATATATTCAGATACTACTCTATTTAAGTGTTGATTGGCTGTTTATATTATCAGTAATGCTTCCAGTCTATCAGTAAGGCTTTCCAGGCTACTAGGAGTTAAATTTTGGGGGAGTAAAAAGTTACACTTCGATTTTCAACCCTTAACCCCTGCATTCTTCAAGCGTCAACTGTAAATTCCACCTGAACTAGAGTGTTCTAGAAAAACTAATAACAAAATGTGTT
This sequence comes from Avahi laniger, assembly GCA_963575035.1. NCBI lineage: Eukaryota > Metazoa > Chordata > Mammalia > Primates > Indriidae > Avahi > Avahi laniger. Next base: position 25,608 of record CAUYSK010060119.1, read on the forward strand.
TGTTCCACCGCCATCTAATTACAATGGGAAGAGTTCATCACCCAATAAATTTTGCAAAAGAATAATCTAAAACACAGTAAGGACTACAAAAAGAGGGTGGCCCAGGTATCTGAAAGATTTATCTTGTTTTCAATAAATTTATCTTGTCTCAGTATCTTAAATTTCATACTAAAGATTAATAAATATTCATATAACGAAAAAGTTCTTCATTTATCTTAAGGGAAAATAATATGTATCTGTTAGTGGCTTATAAACACTAGATTAGGTAACTCATTTTTTCTTTTAACTTAATCTTTTAGCCAACAAAGATTTATGTTTACTTACCTATGTCTTATCCTGCAGTCCCAACCCCCAGGCTGCGGACCAGGCTACAAAGCTCTGCTACAGCCCACCCCCCGCCCCCTTCCCATGGAAAAATTATCTTTCATGAAACTTAGGGAGTGGGGCGCGTGCAAAGCTTCGTGTGTATTTATAGCTGCTTCCCTCCCCATCGCTCTCATCACCACCTGAGCTCCGCACTAACCTCCCAATTTCTTCCATGAAACCTGTCCCTGGTGCCAAAAAGGTTGGGGACTGCTGTTTATGCGATACATAAAATCAAGAGATTGTTAAGTGTGAATAGAGTAAATCTGAACTGAAATAAATCACGTTCAAAGTTTATTATTATATAATAATATATTTTTATATATTATTATATAATAGACTATATAAAATATGTAATCTATTATCTATATATGTGTTATCTATTATATCATCTATTCTATAATAGACTATATAATAATAGACTATATAATATATAATAAAACATAATAAAATCTATTAATACATAATGGACTTTAAAGTTGAAATAGGTAAAAGGTTTAACTAAAACGAGTCTACAAAAATTAGCCAAATTTCATTTATAACTTTACTTACAAATCTGTTTTCATTTACAGATTAATTTTTCTTTAGTGTCAAAGGAAAAGAGTCTGAACATTTAACAGACCAGAAAGTAAAATAATTAAGAACTTACAACAACCAAATAGGTAGGGCTCAACTGCTTACATAACAAGTTTCTTTTTATTAGAAGAGATTAATTTTATGGGTCATTTGCAAATCTTTAACAGAGTATGAGGGAAAGTTGGAACAGAAGCAGCTAACTCTGAAATGTTCTCACTTTCCTTTGACTCTATTAGCCTTGGAGGGGAGGATTATAAATGACTCAAGTGAAGAGAAGGTACATGATTCTTATTTTCTTGGCAGCTTTTTCACTTTTTAAGACACATGTAGAGGTGCCCCATTCAGAAAGCAGCTTCTGATTTTGCACTGGTTACAGCAATATAAAACTGATTGCTTTATCTAGATTTTCATCACAATTTTTGTTAAAAATTAAATCTTTTATTAAATAAACAAGTGTTTTGTTCAAAATTTTCCCAAAAACTCAAAATATATAATATTTGCTTCCCATCTTTTTAACATGGAATAGCTGGGAGTACGAGATGTGTTGAGCTGAATAATAAATGGAAGTCAGATGATGAAGGGCGTTGGGAACCATTCTAAAGGGTTGTGAAGTTGAGATAAGGACAGTGAGAGTAGAGGCACCAGGCTGTATCCGGGGGACGTTCCCTAGGGAGAATGGACTGGTCTTCGAAGCTGATTAGATGTAGCGAGTGAAACAAAAGGGATCATAGAGAAAAACTTCAAGGGGGATGGATGGTGAAGCTGTTACCCAAGACTAAGAACACAAAAGGCTGTGCCAGTGTCCTCTGAGTTAGTAAACAGTGGAAGAGAGGTAATAAATGGTGATACAATGACTTCATTTTTAGAAATGTTAGGTGGTAGTGCCTGTGCCTTCAACATCCAGCTGAAAACAGCTCAGCTGAATCTGAGTCTGCAAGGATAACAATCATAACAGTTTTCATTTACGGCCAGATTTTGCGCTAAGTGTTTTGCACACTGTAGAAGTTGCTAGCTCTTCCTAAATAACCCTCCTCTCTCTCAACAACTACATTCATCCATGTTAATCCGCTTCATCTATACTAATAGAACTCCTGTTCATGGCTGGATATATTTCTACCTGGAATAAACACTGTGCTTCCCAGCCTCCCTTTTAGCTAGGTGTCGCCATGAAACAAAATTCTGACCAATGAGCTGGGAATGGAAGTGCAACTTCCAGGTAGTGTTCTCAAGAAATAATCTTCTCCTTATCATTCCTGATGGCAAGAATGCAGACAACAGCTAGACGGCTAGAATAGACGGATACATACTTAGGAATGTAAGTCACATACAATAGAACAACCAGATAAGATAGTAACTGGATACCAGGACTGTGCGGCACCATACCAGCCCGAGACATCTACTGGAAATTGTTCATGAGAGAAAACTAATTTGTCTCTTGTTTAGATCACTAATATTTGGATGTTCTGCCTTTTAAAACAAAACCAAATCATAACTAGGACACATATATTATCTAATACTCATAACAGCACCACTTGATGGATACTCTCATTATCTCATTTTGGAACTGAGAAATGAGGGTAGAAGAAGCTAGGATAGAGGTTTGCCCAAGTTCATCCAAACAGGAAGCAGGGATGCTAGGATTTAGTCAAAGCAGAGGCCACACTCATGATCACCGTTAGGAAACCATCTGGCTTTCTGACCATTCCAAAGCAATGCCACGCATATGAAATTTAACTTTTTATTAAAGTATAATATATGTAGAAAAAAGTGTACACTTTTATTTTTAAATGAAACATTCGATCAAAATATTATCTTGTTTCTAACTTAAATTCTTTGTGTTTTATGTATGCATTTTTCTTTTTCCCCAGATAAAGACGACCTAGGCACCATCTTTTTCATAGAAATGCATTATTAAAGTACTCTGGGAGCCAGGCGCAGTGGCTCACACCTGTAATCCTAGCTCTTTGGGAGGCTGAGGCGGGCGAATTGAGCTCAGGAGTTCGAGACCAGCCTGAGCAAGAGCGAGACCCCGTCTCTACTAAAATTAGAAAGAAATTAATTGAACAACTAAAAATATATAGAAAAAATTAGCCGGGCATGGTGGTGCATGCCTGTAGTCCCAGCTACTCAGGAGGCTGAGGCAGGAGGATCGCCTGAGCCCAGAAGTTGGAGATTGCTGTGAGCTAGGCTGACGCCAGGCATTCTAGCCAGGGCAACACAGTGATACTCTGTCTAAAAAAAAAAAAAAAAAAAAAAAAGTACTCTGGGAACTTCTCTTTCACAGACTAAATATAACTTTGAGTCCTTATGCCTTTCTTTATAGTCTGAATATCCCAACCTCTTGAATTATTCCTGCTGTAAATCTCTGAAATTCTTTAATGCTTCTCAATGTTTTACCTAAGTACTGGTTGTGGCTGCAAATTTAGCAGCATATATGGCTTGAGAATGAGTTTTTCACAGCATTTTCTTTGTACCAGGTCAGCATTCATGCATTAGCCCACCCACCATATTTGAGTAGATTTAAATACTTGATGAATTAAGAGGTTCTTTCTGTTTTTCAAGGACAAAGAGAGCTTTGTGTTATTGCTGAAAGGCCACATGAATAACTTGAAAACAAAGGCTTTGCCAATTACAATCTGTTCTTTATGTTTTGGGGATTTGTGTTTGGCTAGCCATAATCCACTAAAATTCATCCGTGGACAAGAAGGGCATGGGAAAGAGCAGTGGGGTAGTTTTCTTTCTGGGACAGGCCCAGTGGATCAGCAGGCAGGGAGGCATATACCATCCTAGAGAGATAAATTCAGAGCAGGAAGATTGCCATGGGCTAGGTCTGAGGAAAACTGAGCTTAGGAAATACATTTTGCTATCACACATACCCAGAAACATCTGGGGGCCCCAAATGTGTTTAGATTCAAAAGAGATCTATGCTACTGGGTTGTTTCCACATCTTTGCAGTTGTGAATTGTGCTGCCGTGAACATCTGGGTGCTCTACAGAAATCCTACAGGTGATTTAGAAGAAATTCATTTGTTTCTGAATACTCTGGTAAAAAGTTTCAGGAAAAAGAAATGCCTCTTGGTATGAATGAGTACTCTTACTGGCAGGATTATTTTCAGGGGACGTTTGGAAGGTTTCAGAAATAAGAAAAATTAGAGAGAAGTAAAAATTCATTAGCACTGAAAACTAATTACAGGGAAGAAATAATTTAGGGGTAAAGAAACAATAGGGAGTATCATTACTGCAAGCAGATAAACAATGCAAAAGATTTGCAAGTTCTGGAGACATCATTATTAGAAATTATGTTTTGTTTATCTGTTTAATATAGTGGGAACATGAAATTTAGACTCAGAATTCTTGTGCTTTACACAAAGAATAAATTTCTCTAATAAATAGTGGCCGCTGCCAATAAATTTTAAAAGACTATTAATTCAATGGAAAGGGAAGAACAGATAGTTAACAAAAGAGGAAAAACAAACAGTTCTATTTATAAGAACTTCTCCATACTGCCCCACTGCACTCATAATACAAGAAGATAATTCAAAATTAAAACTGCAGTGAGACACTATTTTTCACCTGCCAAATATCAAAAAGTATAGTAAAACATCTTTAGCAAGGGTGTGTGAAAATAGATCATTTCATAATTGCTGGTGGGAGTACAAATTGATCCAATGTGTTAGGAGGATAATTTGGCAATATCTGTCACAATCACAAGTGTATACACCCTTTCACCTAACAGCATGATTTCCTGAGACTTATCATTAACATAAATACTCCCACATGAGTGAAATGAGTTGTGTTCAAAGTTTTTATATTGTAGTATATTTTTTACCATGACAAAAAGTTTAAAACCATTTCAATGCTTGTCAGTAGGGGCTTAGGCAGGTAAATAATGATTCATTCAAACAATGCAGTATTATTTGACTGTTTCTTTTTTAAAAAATTGAAAATGGTTTCTTTATGTGTAGATCTGTAATGATTTTTACACAAAATTAATAAGTGAAAAAATAAGGTGCAGAATGAAATGTACAGCAAATTAATATCAGCATGAAATAAGGTAGAAGGAGCTTCTATTCACTTGTATATAGAATAGATACGAGAATATATTATGTAGACTATCTCTGAAGGGACAGCCAAGGAACTAATGCTATACTAAAAATATTATCACAGAAGGAAAATGAGTAGATGGGGACAGACATCAGAGGGATATTTTTCTCTGCATAGCCTTTTTATCTTATAAATATTGAAGATATGAAAGTGTTGCATATTTTCAAAATTAAATAAAAGCTAAATTCAAAAACTGTCTACACTTGTGCCCAGCCTTTCCTAGGGTTATTTTAACTCTTGCAATAAAATTTCTCTATCGGTAAATGATACTTCTTAACCTATCACACATTGGAGAGAAACAATGAAATAATCAATATGAAAACACTTTGTAAACTATAAAGTACTATACAGATGCAAAAGAAAACTGTATCTACATAAACAACATTGACTAAGCCTGGATTCCTGCTATGAAATATAGACCTAGTATGCTAATACTTTTGTTGAAACTCAATGCTAAAACCTGAAAATTTAAGAATGTTACACAAATTCTAACCCATTTATTTGCTAATTGTTTATTCTACTTCCTAAGAATGATGTTTAGCCTTAAACACAAATAGGAACTCACTTTGCATCATTCATTGAATATTAAAAAATAGTTATGTGTAAATCAAACAATACATTTAATGTACTAAGAAAGTTTGCAATCTCAAAGAACTCTATGGTGAGTATTTGCTTCCAAGAGAGAGAACCTTTAAAAAATAAACAGTTATCCCAATCAAGAGACTTCATGTGTACACAGTAAATGTAAATTTTTGTACATTTAATTTCATTTCCCCAAGAAAGATAGATACTCATATACATTCTAGAATGGGACTGTTAAGTAGAATTCATTTGTCTTGCCAATTCCTATTGGTTAATGGTGTCGGCTTGGATCACTCTGTTGGATAGGACTCTGAGGTGAAGTCTGGACTTTGTGGGGAAGAATGCTGCAATAATTATGCCTGCCACATATGTGAGAGCAAGGAAGGGTGAGAGGGGCCAGGAACAGCCACACCTGTTCTACATGTTCCCATACATGTTTCTCCTTTCTTCTTTCTTTCTGCCCTTCTTTGCTATAGTTTTCCATAAAAATATTCCTGGGAAAGAGAATTACATTATAGAATGATTTATACAGCCTGGTACCAAGAAAGAAAGAGGTGTTCCCCTCCCTAGAATTTCCTAACAGGAGGAAAGGTTGAAGAAATAAAAGAAAAGCTTGTCTGGAGCCACTTAAATGTTTTCATCACTTGTTAAATTAAAATGTGGAAGAGTAGGAAAGAAAACATGAGCTAATTCATGTCAATATTACTAGACCATATTTACATATAATCTAATGAAGAAAGTTTGAGAATTGTCCAAACAGCATCTCAGGTTAATATCAGATTCCACATAAGTTGAATGATCTCCTCTTAGTGCAAGTTTCTGTGCTAGGAGCTACAAGAGATGCCAATGGTCTTTAGGACTCAAATGAGTTTTCAATATGACCTAACATAAACATGAGACATTCTGAAAAATTCAAGTTAACAATAAAAGCAGTAAGTGGTCAACTGTTAAAGGTGAAATACTTCAAGCTAGTATTCAGACACAGTTTTTTTGTTTGTTTGTTTTTGTTTTTTAATTTTGAGACAGGGTCTCACTCTGATGCCCAGGCTAGAGTGCAGTGGCATTATCATAGTTCACTCAAACTCCTGTGCTCAAGCAATCCTCCCACCCTGACCTCCCAAAGTGCTGGGATTACAGGTATGAGCTACTGCACACAGCTTTGGGCCCAGATTTATGGAGAGTATCAGTATGAGCAGACCTTGGAGAATGGATAGGATATGCCCAAGTCAGAGGGGTCCAGGGGAGGCTATTGAACATAATGAAAGAAATAAGGTTGGAAAAATAGGTCACTATTTGATCTTGATTATCAAGCTCAAGAGCTTTGGTTTTCTGCTGTAAGTCATAAAAAGCCTTTGAAGATTTTTGACCAGGGTAATGAAGTCTCCAAAGTAGTGGTTTATGAATGTTACACTGATAGCAATGTCCAGACAGATTAGAGGAGGGTCAAGAAACCTGCGCTGGGTCCACCAGAATGTTATTAGAATAGTCCAGGCTGAGATGACAAAAATCTGAATGAGGATGACAGCACTGGAAGTGGAAATGAAATAAAAGATTATGAAAATGTATTTAAAGAAATATCGGAAAGTAAAAACAGGCAGGATATAGCAACTGCTGAATATGGAGGCTCAGGGATATTAAGGAGTCAAGGTCAGTATCCTGGAAGAACAGGAAGACCCTGATTTCTCTCAGTTAGAGACAGGTCCCCCATCCTGTGTGCACAAATACACTCCGTGCTTTTTTCTGTCAAAATATGTATTATTCAGTATTGTGGTCACTGTTTACTTATCCATCTCCCTCACCAGATTGTGAGCTGCTAGAGAGTAAAGATCATATTCTGGCTGTAGCATATCTGGTACAAAAATGATTGTATGTGTGCAAAATGAAAGAAAGGGAAAGAGAAAAGGAAGGAAAGGAAGTATCTGTTTTAGAGGAAGAGATGAGGAATGGAACTTTATACATGGACGGATGGAAGTAACAGCATATCATTCAAAATAATACATTTATATTTTATTTAACCATATTTTTCAAAGGCTACCTTTATTACTATACACTCAGTGAAACCTATGGTATTGCACACCCCATACATTCTCTACACCAAGATTCTGTTACAAGGTCACCTCCCTCCACCCATGACTCCCTGGTCCCATCAGAGGGAAATACAAGTTAAGTATCCATAATCTAAAAATATGAAAGCCAAAATTCTCCAAAATGTGAAACTTTTTGAGCACTGACATGATGCTCAAAGAAAATGCTGGTTGGAACATTTAGGATTTCAGATTTTCAGATTAGGAATGCTCAACTGGTAAGTAACACACAAATATTCCAAAATCCGATCAAATCCGAAATCCAAAACACTTCTGATCCCAAGCATTTCAGATAATAAATACTCAACCTATATTTATTCAACAAAAGTATTCAAAAGTATTCCAGCAAGACTTCTGGAGAATTAGCTATAAAGTAACAATAACCAAAGCCTTAAATGTACATCAACTTTGATCTTCCAACTGAAATTTAAGGAGTTAATCCCAGGCGAATAAACATGGTTGCATGAAAAAGATGATTAAGGGGATACTTATCATATAGAAGTTCATAATAACAAAAGTTTTCTTGGGATTGAGTAGCTGAATTACAAAATATCTATATAAAGGAATTCTTTGTAATGGTCATAAATGACGGTATAGCAGACTATGAAATGGACAGATGCTCCCTAATCAGTGACAAGAGAAAATTACAAAGTACAAAAGGAATGTATAATATAATCTCCTTTTGGTGATACTATAATATTGTCAAAAGGCTATATACTAAAATATTAAGAGTGAGGCCAGGCGCAGTGGCTCAAGCCTGTAATCCCAGCACTTTGGCAGGCCAAGTTGGGAGGATCACTTGAGGCCAGGAGTTTGAGATCAGCCTGGGCAACAGGGAGACTCCATCTCTACAAAAAATAAAAAATCAATTAAAAAAAGAGAGTGTTTCCACAGCTTTGCGATTATTAATTCTGTTGCTATAAACATTCAAGTGCAAGTGTCTCTTTTATAAAATGTCTTTTTTTCCTTTGGGTAAATACCTAGTAGTGGGATTGCTGGATCAAATGGTACGTCTTCTTAGTGAAGTATCACAAGAATGAAGAAACACCACATGTACTCAATACTAAATTGGAACTAATTGAGCAACACTTATGCGCACATATGGAAGTAAAACTGAATGGAAATCAAGTAGGTGGGAGGGGATGGGTAAATTCACACCTAACAGATACAATGCACACTAACTGGGTGAAGGGGCACACTTATAATGTTGCCTCAAACTGTACAAAAGCAAATTATGTAACCAGAACGGGTGCACTCCCGTAACATTGTGAAATAAAATTTTTTAAAAAATTACAAATTGTTCTTTAACTGTAAAAAAAAAAAAAAAGAATGGATATCTATGGGTTGGGGTATAACAGGTGATGTGTACTTATTTTCCTTTATCCTTTTATTTATTTCCAGTTTCTTCACTACCCAATTAAATCTTTTGTAATAACCAAATTTTAAACATCAAGAGGACATAGACTTTGTTATATTCACTTTTGTTTGTCCAGGGCACTGTACAAAGTATTCAATAATTGCTGAATGAATAAATGTACTATATTAAATATATGTTAATATTTAACTATTATGAATCAAATAAAATTTATATATGACATAAATATAATAAATATATATTATACAAAGCAAGAGTTGTGACAGTCATAATCACAGAAGGTAGCAATATGTCACCAACATGACCAGTCTCTGAAGAAACATGGTCACACAGGTTGAGCCTAATAACTTACAGCTAAAGGAAGAGAACTACTTCATCACTAGGTGGCTAGAAACAGAGCCAGCAGCTTAGCCAAGGAAGGCAATGAGTATACTAAATTCCAAGAGGTGCACCCTCACCTGAGAGTCTACAAAATCCAGGCTATGGGCCAACAGGACTGACCCAGCCCTCCTTTACCTGTCTTCTAGAATTTAAGTGAAAATAGCTCCTCTCTTCTGAGCCCTTGCTATGGTGTGAATATTTGTGTCCCCCCAAAATTCATACAATGAAATCCTAACCCCCAAGATGATGGTATTAGAAGGTGGGTCCTATGAGAGGTGATTAGAACATGAGGGCTTAGGATTAAGCACCCTCTTAAAAGAGACCCCAGAGAGATCTGTAGCCCTTTCCTCCATATCAGGACACACCCAGAAGGTACCATCTATGAACCAAGAAATGGGCCCTCGCTAGATATCAAATCTGCCAGCCCTTTGATCTTGGTATTCCCAGATTCCAGAACTGTGAGAAATAAATTTCTGTTGTGGAAAGACACCCAGTTTATGATATTTTGTTACAGCAGCATGAATGAACTAAGACAGCCCTGATGATTGAGTTTGTTTCCTGCAGCCAAGGTGGGCACTTAGAACTCCTCATTGGGCAGGAGACTTTTTTAAAGAGCAGCAGTGTGATTGGAGAAAGGAGCTTTCGGATTTTAGATGAGGAACAACACTGCCACTAGCAATGTGCACATTTTAGTAAGTTGCATTTTCTGGTTTTAGTGTCATCTATAAATTATAAAAATAGCCCTACCATCACAAGATTGAGGATAAAATGAGAAAAAAACTAACAAAAAATTAAGTAGTGTTATATGATAAGTAGGTGCTAAACTATAAAATGTATTACTTTTACTCCTGATGATTAATTGAAATTTTTGACATAAAGTGGGCTTCCAAAGCAGATTAGACTTCAGTGGTTTCATACCACTGTAATGCAAGAGGAAAGATCTTTCATTATGGTGTCTAAGCAGTTGCACCTGAAGCAGAAAACAAACTCCACTCATCCTGCCTACCTACCTCCTACCTACCTACCTACCTGCCTCTGCAGCAGACTGTGACTTTGAGGTAAGAGACCAGAGTTAAAGTAAACAATCAAGAAGCAAGTGCTCTGCCCTTGTCTACATCTTAAGGAAGTTAGCTGTTGGGTTCGTGTTTATGAGGATGGGACCTGGCAGCCCTTGCATGCTGGCATCGAATCAGATCCCTCCAGAGCTGCACGCCTCCTGCGCCCTATACAGCTCTCTCTATCCAGAACTTATCATCTTGCTCAGAATGATTAAAAATTAACACTTCAGCCTAAACTGTGATTTCAGTGAGGACGAGATCCATGTGGTATTCAGTTTCATATCTTCCATTCATAGCAGAATACCTAGAATGCAGTAGGGGCTTAATAAATATAAGAAATGAGACAGGGTACAGGCCGGGCACAGTGGCTCATGCTTGTAATCCCAGCATTCTGAGAGGCCAAGGCAGGAGGATCCCTTGAACCCAGGAGTTACAGTGAGCTATGACTACACCACTACACTCCAGACTCAGCGAGTAAGACCCTGCCTCTTAAAAAAGAAAAAAAAAAAAGGAAAAGAAACAAGGCAGGGTCCAAACATTCATGAGACTTGATTTCCATTTCATAACTTTTATTCTTTGACTAAGTTGTTTGTTCAGCTATCTTTATCCACATGCCATTGTACCTCACTGCCATGAGGCTTTGAAAAATTGGATGGATTTTTTCCCAAAGTCTCCAGATTAGCAATACTGACTTGTATTTTTTTCTATACTGAAAATATTAAAATATAGCATGCCCTACAGTTTTGGAGATTCACCAGGTACAAATGGACTATTAAACAGATGAGCGTATACAAATCTATTTGTTAAGTCATGGCACTAAATCAAGCAAGCTTTCGCAAATTATGATAACTACAAATAGAGGTGTCAAAAATTGGAACAGCAGAGTGTGGTCTTGCTTCACTTCTGTATCTAGTAACATGTACTGACAGCTGAAGGAATGCATATTGCATTCTGTGCTTATTTTCCCATTATCTAATTTCCAATCTCTTCTACTCTCATATGAGTACCAAACAGCAACCCCTTCCACATAGCCACATTTGTACAAATAAATAGTCACTTGCTAATTTGTGAAGAAACCCAGAAGGAAAGATGAGATAAAATAAGGAAATGTGCAGAACCAAAAAAAAAAAAAAAAAAAACAGGATACAAAATGCCTGTGTAGATTGTCGATTAAAATAAAGTGCATGATAGCAAAAGAGAGGGAGTGACTGAGCAGGGATTAAGTTAGTATGCCCTAGAAGAACTATAAACAAAATTGATTTCTTTTCTTGTGGAATCTGCAACTACAACTCATTCAAGATGGCTTCAATATGACGTGAAGAGGTAGCACAGCAAAACACAAAGAGCTTTGGTGTCCAGTGAAAATGGCCTCATAGCTTGGCTTTAGATTGATTAGCTATTAATATAAGACCTTGAGCAAGTAACTTTTCTGAGCCTCAGTTTCAGCATCTTTAAAGAGAGAGAGAGAGAAAAAATAGTTCTATAAATTACTGATAATACATGTGAAGTGCACAGCTGATATGCAGGTATTCAGTAAGCAGCATCTATTAACTATGATAGTCTCTCTTCATAAAGTTTCTATGTTACCAGTAAACCCCTAACCAACGTCAGGGAGTCTCATTATTCAAAATAAGCTACTTCCTTTGGAAACACAATGGAATTAGCTGGCATGGGGAAAACAGTTTCTGCGGCAGACTCATGGTGAGGGACTGGCAGACAGACAAAGATTACTCAAGGGGAGTGTTCCCATTTGAACATTGCTCAAGGTGAAATTTTATTTTTTAAGCAAGCTCTCCAAAGTAACTTGTTACTTTTTTTTTTCAGCTCTATGAGTTAAGAGAATTTATTCAAAATCTGTTCCTTAGGAGCCCCACTCAATGAAATCTCAGAAATAACCCTCACCTGAGGCATATTTCCTGCTGAAAACTAGGAGCTCCAAGAAATTCCAGAGACAGAAAAGAAGGCCTGAAATTAAAATTACCTATATTAAGAAGCATGAAAAGCCATGAGGAAGAGGTACAAAAGGAAAAGAAAAGAAATTCCTGATATCAGTGTGATTTTCCATTAATCAGATTATCAGAAGGAGGAATAAATGGAGTATAGAAAAAAGAAGGAGCTTTTTAGAGATATACAATAGGAACAACAGGGCAGATTTCCAAAATGATCCCTTAGCAGTGCCATATTCAAAAAAGTTCACATGCTCCTATATGATCTTTTTGCCAAGGAGCTCTAAAAGTCATCTCCCAATGGTGCACTTGCTCTCCCTGATGTTTAAGCAACATATAGAAGGAGTGCTTTAATTTGAAACTTTAGTATACAACAAAGGAAATTAAGGAAGAAGAGTATAGATAAAGTAAATGAAACTATAGGTGTATGTACACAAACATTTTACATATGTAATACACAGGTATGGTTTTACCGAACTGTCAGTCAACCTCCCTCCCTTCCCATCCCACTCCAATCTCCCCAGCTTCCCCTCCCCCGACACACACACACACACACACACACACACACACACACTCACACACACACTCACACACACACACACACACACACTGGGGATGAACATCATTTTAGCTAATCTCAAAGTGTCAGTCTTGCTTGTTCATTATCCTTACCTGTCCTTACTTAAATTATTCTCCTCTTGAGTTCCAAACCAGTCTTGCCATTAGATTGTGCAAACCTGAACCACCTACATGCGCACAGTTTACTGTCTACAAGAATGTTTCTTTACAAGTTGGCTGTCTCCCTTAATATGACTTTACTGTTACAATGTCTTCATCAACACGTTACTATTCCAGGAAGCCCTGGCCCAGGGAGGTAAAAGTTCACCATTTATTCTTAACACTCTTTTTGAAACCTTCATTTCAAAACTCTTTCCTTGCTGTGTCCACCAGTCATAAACCATCATATGATAATCTTTACCCAACTCTAATGAAGCCCTCATATTAAAAGGCCCATCTTAAACCAGACATCAAAAACTTCATATATAGCCCAACTTTGCCCTCACTCTCCAAGATGCTATTAAAACCTTGTCAAGGCAGAAAGCTCCCTTACCATGGTAAGCCACAAACTCAGCTTTGCCTTATCAACCAGTTACTTTGGTGGTATTTTTAGGGCAAAAACGTTCAACAGTTGAGAGCCTTCTTGGATGGATGTCTTCTTTCTTAGTTTGATGATTACAGTATATGAGAGAGAGGTGTGTATAATTTGATCTTTAATAAGAAAGGTTTTTATATCTACTGCTAATATGGCTGCTGCCTTATACTAGTCTCTCTGTCATTACATTCATGTGTTACCCTGTTGAATTTCCCTTAAGATTTCTTCTTAATGCTGTGTTCTCCATGCACTTCCCTTTTGCTTTTCTGATGTACAATGAAAGGTCTCAGGGATACCATACATCTAAAAGACAACCTTGAACCTGTGGCCACCAGGCAACAATTCACTAAAGATGATCACAATTCTCCAAAGGACCCTTTTACTAATTCTCGAGTATCTCCATGGTCACACTGATTACCCTGGCTCTAGGGGTTGTAACAGTTTATAGTCAACTTGGCCAGTCAGTAGTGTCAGTGTTGGTATCACATTAGCTGCTAGACCTCTACAGACAGAGTTACCCAGACAGCTTCCTAGCCCCTGAGGTCAAAGAAGCCTGTATTTTCCATGGGAGAACAATGTTGCAAAGTATTCTTTGAATGGCTGCCCCTAAACCTAAGAATCTCAAACTGATGCGATTTCTCTATAGTTTCCTATTTCTTGTTTTTAAACTTCCCTCATCCTCATGTCCACCAACTTCCAGAGTTGCTGGGTTTACAGATGGACCTTTACAACCTAATGCATACAGCAGAAAAGGCCGACACAGAAATGCTTTTAACCATTTTATGTTCAGAGAGACTCTGATGGGAGAACTTTTAATTAGAAAATCATCATGCATCACTAAAGCCATTCTACAGTTTTAAAAGTAAAAAGCATAGCTTTATAAATATATCAATGAAGCATTTAAAACAAAAAAATATGAAGATAAAGCAGAAACAAAGGTTGACATGATTGCTGAGCTAACTCTACATAACGCTGTAAGATACTAATTTTTAAAACTGAGATGAGTAAAAAGAAGCAAATGCAATATATACAGTGAACAATTTTCTTGTACTTTGCCTTATGCTTAGTTTTCTTTCCAATGTTTTTTTAAATTTAGTGTCTGTCACATTCTGCAGTGGTGTAACTAAGAGGCCACAATGAAAACATAAAAGAAACATGAAGACAATAAGAGATAATAGCTGCATTTTCTACCATGGTTTTATAACTGCTCATTTATATTTTATATCATTTCTCCTAAGAAAAATGGCAAACAGTTTCAGCAAGGAACCCAGAAGAGTAAGATTTTTAGTAGTCTATTCCACTTGACAGAGTATTACATGGAGGAGAGCGGTGAGCCCAAATTTTTTACTGTACATCTCTCATTAAAAATTTTGGCATGTTTCTTATATATATATATATATATATATACACACACACACACACACATACACATATATAAATTTTATAGATGTTCTATTATACTGATGTAATTTATAAAATATATACAGTACACAAAATAGAAATTTTTAAAATGCTGAAATTAAAAATATAAAAACAGAAGCTCCAATTTATTTTTAATCCAAGAGATTTTTCTACTCTCCCTGGGATGAATTCTAGACTGAACTATAGAATTAAACCTTTCAAGGTTGTCCTTGCATCCTTACAAAAAGTTAGAATAAACAGACTTTGCCCCTTGAAGTTTAATTTACTATTTGAAAACAATTCATATTTAATCTAACAAGCTAGTGTATGTATGTTTGAATGGCTATATTTGTGCCTTTATGATGATGTGTTTTCCCTTGTCTGAATAGCAATTATGGAGAAAGAGTGAATTTGCTTTTAATACCTGATAAATGGGGCCCAGGGTTGAGTTTATTTAATAAAATCATAATTTGAAATAAACTACTTTGTATATCCTAATAGCTGATCATATTTATTAATAATCATAAGTAGGTTTTACATAGGTATGATAGATCATCATATTATTTCAACTAGATTATACACCTCCTAAAGAGAGAGTGCATCTTTTAAGCCTTTATTTTTCCATTTATGCACAGTATCTTGTATATAGCAGATACTCACAAAAATGTTTACATTATTTTTCTTCGTTGTATTTGCTCAGGCACTTGGGCAACTAGCCCTATCTCTGTTTTGCAACAGGTTTGATGAACCTGCTACCTGACATTTCTGTCCCTGAAATGACAACTTCCATCCACTGACTTTTGACAGTTGCCAAAGAAAGTCTGCAAATAAACAACATGCTAAACAAGATTAAAAATAAATAAATCAGGACTTTGACCTTATATAACTGTTGCACTCACAGTAACAAATTTTCTTCTCAGAAAACTCTAATTCCTCTGTCTTACGTAATTCACAATTTAGCTACCACACATTGGAGCATAAGGGATTGAGAGGGGAGAGCATGGGGAGAGGGAAGCCTTAGAAAGAGAGGATCTGCCTCAGAATGTTTATTCTCCAGAAGAAAAAAAATCCCCAGAAAGCCTTTCATCCAGGAGGGATCTGAACTCCTTACAGATGATGAGACCTGTTATTTAGTTTCTGCCTAGACATTAATTTGGGAGGAAGAAGAGGAAAGAGGAGGTAATCAGTGTAATTTACCTCTAAGGCTCTTTCAATTCCAAGACTGATTCAAAACTGGAGAAAATGGTGGAGCTCAACACACCAAAATTCTGGAGCCGCTCCACCCTCTCCACCTCCATAGACAGAAAGGTGGGGGAGGGAGAGAGGGAGGAAAGGAGGCGCGAGGGAGGAAAAAACGGACAAGACAGGAAGACGGAATCCTGCTCCTCCATTTCACTCTCCATTTCCGAGATGACCTAGTTCTGCCTAGAGAAAAATCCAGCACTGCAGTGTGCCAGGATGAGTGAAGGTACCATTCTCCACATGAGAACCCAGGGTAGCCAGAGCAAGGCACATCCTCTTCTCCAACCCAACCCAACCCAACTGGCCTGAAATCATTTTATAAATTCGAATCTCTGTCCTTGGCTCTGCGTAAACTGAGGAAAGCAGATGGGCCAGAAAAGAGATTGAAACAGTGCATCAGGCCCCGTGGCAGCAATTCAGAGGCAGGATAGCGCTGGGGCGGGCAGCCGTGGACTCTCCAGTTTGCTCCCTGTGACTAGGACACAGCTGGCTTTGAATAAGAACACTAAATACACTATATTTTGGTCTCCAAACCGGCCTCCGTCCGGCTGGTGGCACTCAGCCACTCGTCCCCGCCAGCCAGGCCCTGGCCTTAGCTTCCGCGACACAGGGAATGCCCATCAGCTGGCAGTCACACCTGTTAGGTGTTTCTCCACCCGGCGCCTCCGCCCTGCAAGCGTCCCCCACACGGCCGGCGCCCCGGGTGCTGAGGAAGGCTGAAGCAGGGCCGGGCGTTCCCGAGCAGACCCCGGCGGGACTAAGTGCGGAGGGCGGGGAGGGGGCCGGGGAGGGCGGGAGAGGTCCAGACAGGCGGACAGGGGTGTGGGGAGGGCAAGGGGAAGCGCGGCGCTGCTCGCATTACGCTTCCAGAGCCTGCGGCAGCGGCGCGGGCTCAGCCGCCAAGGGGATGAGGCTTGTACCAGCCTCTGCGTTGCTCCTCGCAGTCCCGGCGCCTCCTCCCCTCGCCTGGCCTCTGCGCCGGTTAGGCCGTGCAGGGTGAGCGCGGCGCTGGCCGGCCACACCTCGACCGGGAGGGCAGGGCGCGGCGGGGCCACGGCGGGGGGACTCCAGGAACCGGGCGGCCCGCGCGTCCCCGGAGCGCACCAGCTCCCGTTGCCGCGGGATCGCGGCCGGGACGGAGCTCCCTGCGCGCCCCCCGGGGGCCGGCAGCGGCCGGGAGGCGGCGCGGGGCTCGGCCACTCGGCCCTGCAGCTCCGAGAACACGGTGGCGGTGGCGCGGGCTCAGGCTCTGGGCAGCCTCCGAACCCATGGCAGGTAGCGACACGGACAGCGAGGGGCCGGCACGGAGAGGCGGCGCGGCACGGAGTCCGAGGGCCCCGGGAGGGCCAGGAAGCGAGGCGGCCGCGGGCTGCCCCGAGTCGCTGTCCACCGCTGAAGCTCCGGCCGAGGCTGCCGCGCTGCCCGCCTGGATGCGCCTCTACTTCTACGGGATGCACGGGGTCACCCTGGACGTGCTCGTGTCTTCGGTTCGGCGCTTCGCTCGCAG
>CAUYSK010060122.1:0-34921 GCA_963575035.1 Avahi laniger
GCTACTTGGGAGGCTGAGGCAGTAGGATCACTTGAGCCCAGGAGTTTGAGGTTGCTGTGAGCTAGGCTGACGCCACGGCACTCGCCCCAGGCAAGAAAGTGAGACTCTGTCTCAAAAAAAAAAAAAAAAAAAAAAAAAGAACATTTATTACTAATGTAATAACACAAAAAAATTATGTACATAATAATTTTAATAATCAGTACAATAAACTGCCACTATTACACTATCCAGTCAAATGTGCTTAACCTCCAACCATCTCATTCTCCTAATTAACCGTCAAGAATCTTTCATCCACAAATATATTTGAACTCCTTTCAAGTCATTTTATTTTAACTTACTTTATTATTTTATTTTATTTTTGAGAAAGGGTCTCGCTCTGTCACCTGGGCTAGAGTGCAGCGGAGTCATCATAGCTCACAGCAACCTCAAACTCCTGGGCTCAAGTGCTCCTATCGCCTCCTGAGTAGCTGGGACTACAGGCACGTGCCACAACGACCGGCTAATTTTTTTTTTTCTTTCTACTTTTTGTACAGACTGGGTCTCGCTCTTGCTCAGGCTTGTCTCCTAACCTCAAGCAATCCTCCCGCCTTGGCCTCCCAAAGTGCTAGGATTACAGCCGTGAGCCACCGCGCCAGCCCAGCCTAAACTCTATTCCTATTTTAAGACTCTAGTTTTTATAAACAAACAGAAGTCAAAATGATAGTGTATCAGAAGAATCTGACAAGGCAAAGTGATCAAATTCATTGTTCGTGGTGGCCACCTGGAGATAAGGACTGCAACGCCTTAGACAGGTCAAAAGGTGATCTTCAGTAGGAGTCTCCGACTCAGAGCCATTAGGAAATCAGAAAGCCCACAAGGGCCAGGAAAGAAAGCACACACCTTCCAGAGCACCTGAGCTGTCACTGTGTCTCCCTTCGCTGGGAAACTCGCGCCAAACCGCCAATCAGCGGCGACGCTGGACGTAGACGCGTTACGTCGCGGCATTAGGGCAAGATGGCTGCGCCCTGTAGATTTTCTCTTGTCTCCTAAGTTTTTTGTGCCTCCTTCGTGTCAGGTTCAAAGTCACATAGATTTTTCTCCCAGCATGTTCTCCGTCCGAGGCTGTGGCCGCTGGGCCGTGGCTTCCCTCGCCAAACAGCACCTTCAGTTGGCCCGGCTCTGCGGTGACAGCGCGGCACCGGGGACTCCGCACTTCGACGTGGTAGTCATTGGTGGAGGACATGCCGGGACCGAGGCAGCCGCTGCTGCCGCTCGGTGTGGCTCCCGGACTCTGCTCCTCACGCACCGCGTGGATACGATCGGTGAGGAGCGAGGGTGGTGTGGCGCTTGGCGTAGGACGCGAGCTGCAACTTTTCCTCCTCCCGCTGTGTGATGGGAGCGACCTTTTCCCTACCCCAAGGTTAATGAGAAGCCTAGTTCCTGTGGTTTTAGCCTTCATCTGTGTCTCGTTGGGCCAGAACTCTGCATTAGTCTGTTATGCGGACCACAGATAGTGTTTCTGTGGATCTCGGATTGTGTTGCTGTTGACGCAAGTAGTAATTTGCGGGGGGCGGAGCGGTGTTTTGGGAAAGGAACTTCAAGCATACTGGCTGGTAACTTCTTAGTTCATTGTTATGTTTACCTTTTACTATCTTGTTACTTTAGATAAAGGGTTAACGCTAGTAATAATTATTTATTAAACGATCGTTGTTTTTTATTTTTAAATTTTTTTTAGAGACAAAGTTATGTTACCCAGGCTGGAGTGCAGTGGCTACTCAAAGGCACAATCATGGAATATACAGCTTGGAACTCCTAGGTTCAAGTGATCTTCCCACCTTAGCCTAATCAGTAGCTGGAACTATAGGCTCGTGCCACCACATGGGCCTCAAAACCCATATTCCATCAACATAGTATGATCTGAGTTTCATGTTTAGATAAATACGTTTCAGAGATATTTTAATGAATGTTATAGATGAGCTTATTGAATGACAATTCTATCTTAAAAGTCTCATTTTTATGGTAATTTGATATAGTGGAGTATCAAGTATTTCTACTTGACCTCAGCAAAGAAAGATAGCTTTGGCTTAGAAAGTTGAGATTCACAGGAAAGCAGAATGCAAGAATTGTCCCATTGCGATTTAATTACACCATCTGCTAATATCTCCTTTTTATTTTTTGAGAGGGAGGGTCTCTCATTGTGTCACCCAGGCTAGTCTCCAACTCCTGGTCTCAAGCCATCTTCCTACCTCATCCTCCCCTCCGTCTCCCTAGTTGCTGGAATTATAGGCATGAGAGCCACCCTAACCAGCTCTCCTCTTTATTTTTTTTTATTTCAGCATATTATGGGGGTACAGATATTTAGGTTACGTATGTTGCCCTTCCCTCCTCCCCCACCTCCACCAGCTCTCGTCCTTTTGAAGTCAAGAGGCAGAGAGTTTGTTTTATAGTAACCTGGAAAATAGTAATTGTTGGTAAACTATTTTTTGCCCTTTATGACAAAAGAGAGGCTTCCTGGGCCTGTTTATTCTGTGTCCCATCACCTATGCATTTCATGGAGGGACTTTCTCGTTAAAGAGATTGCTAGATACTCTGAATTCTAATCTAAGCTCCACTGTATGACCTTGGACAAAGGACAAGTTAGCCTCTGTTTCTTTCGCTATGAAATAGAAGTAGCAACAATACCAACCTCATAGAGATGCTGTAAAATTTAAGTCAGAAAATAACATATAAGTCACTTGGAACAGTGCCTGGCTAGTATTAAATGGTCTGATATCAGCTGTTGTTTTACCATAAGTTTTTCTACATTGCTGACTTAAATTCTACTTTTTTTCTAGAGACAAACGCTCTGTCACCCAGGCTGGAGTGCAGAGACATCATCATATGTCACTGCAACCTGAAACTCCTGGGCTCAAGCAATCCTCCCACCTCAGGCACCTGAGTAGCTGCGACTACAGGCATGCAGCACCATGCCTAGCTAATTTTTCTATATTTTTGTAGAGACAGGTTCTCACTATGTTGCCCAGCTGGTCTCAAACTCCTGACTTCAAGCAATCCTCCAACGTCGGCCTCCCAAAGTGTTGAGATTACAGGCATGAGCCACTGTACCCGGCCTTAAATTCTTTAGTAGGGTGAGGAATGGACTGACTTATACATTTTCATTATCACTTCTTACCCCAAGAACTGGTACCACACTTCAGATGTTAGTAAGCTCTATTTAAGAGCACAAATGACCAATAGAGTTTATTTCTTATGCCAGCTCCAAATGATTGGGAGTGAATGCTTACTTCCTGGAGTGCTATGTTGGGAAAGTCTTTGAGAGCTAAGTAGAAGAGAGTGACATGTTTAACTTTTATTCTCATAAGGAGAGGGGCTCAACATCGACGCATATATTTCCTTGAGAAAAAGTTTTGAGCAATTTAAAATCCAAGGATTTCTTTGCACTTCCACAAATGTAAATTTTATAAATAGACATATAGTAATATGAACTATTTGAATAAAGTACCATAGAATTTATTTAGTTTAGCAATATAAGGAAGTGGTGGGATTTCAATAATTTATTCTTAGGGTTGGTTTTTGTTTTTTCTTATGTATGAGGAGACATTTCTAGGAATGAAAGTTTAAGGAAAATGTCAGAAATTAGTGAGATTCAGAGATTTTAAAAAAATTAACTACAATGTAATAAGAGCTAAATGCTAAGTCATTTTGACAAGTAGCAATATCTAAAACAGATCATAGGCCAGGCGCAGTGGCTCACGTCTGTACTCCTAGCACTCTGAGAGGCCGAGGCAGGAGGATCCTTTGAGCTCAGGAGTTTGAGACCAGCCTGAGCAAGTGTGAGACCACGTCTCTACTAAAAATAGAAAGAAAGTAGCTGGACAACTAAAAATATATAGAAAAAATTAGCCGGGCATGGTGGTGCATGCCTGTAGTCCCAGCTACTTGGGAGGCTGAGGCAGGAGGATTGCGTGAGCCCAGGAGTTTGAGGTTACCGTGAGCTAGGCTGATGCCACAGCACTCTAGCCCGGGCAACAGAGTGAAATTCTGTCTCAAAAAAATAAAAAATAAAAATAAAATAAAACAGATTACAAGTTCAGGTAATCTAGGAGCCAGACACATAATTTACATGTGTGAAGCTGGTTGCATGTAAAACAACATGGAATAATGAGAACAGTGGTGAGCTTTTATAGAAAATATAATTCCACTTGATGTTTTGTTTTTAACAGAAACCTTACATGTACCAAGCAAAATATCATTGGCAAGCCACTGGGTTATTACTATGATCTCCAGTGTGGTGGCTCAGGCCACCTGTTACTTGGAGACTGAGGCTGGAGGATCAGTTGAGGCCAGGAGTTTGAGACCAGCTGTAGCAATGTAGTAAGACCCCATCTCAAAAAAAAAGAAAATGTATAAAAGCATCTAAAATATGTCCTCTCTACAGATGGGGAAGAATATTGCTTAAAAGTGATACAAAGTAAAAGAAAAAAAATCATACGTGGTAACGTCATTCTGCATTTCTAGTTTATATTTTGGTTACTTATTCAGTAACAATTCAAATTTTCCACTGTGATTAAGTTGTTGTGTTTTTGGTTTTATTCTAAACAAAACATCATTGTCTGAAATATTTACACAGTTGTTATAATGACTGGGAGAGGGGGAAGTGGGTAGAGCTATAAATGATTTAAGATTGAGCCTAAGTTGATAATTGGGAATTCTCTATATATTTTATTTTTTATATTTCTGTTATAAAATATTTTAACATTTTTATGTGAAATAGTATATTGGATTAGCAACTTAGGAGTGTAAGTTGGTTGTTTTATTTAAACTCAATAATGTGGTAAATATTCATATTCACTATACTTATTGATTTTATGGAAAATATATGGATCACTTTTCTAAGATAGTCATGTAAGGATACTTACATAAATAGTAATGTCTTACACATTTTAGAAAATAATATGGAAGAGTTTTTTTAACGTTGCTGGGGATGAATATTATTTCGGATTAAAAATAAATTTAAAAAAACAATGAAATTAAGTTTTGTTGTGGGGTTTTGGGGGGTTTTTTGTTTGTTTTTTGAGACAGGGTCTTGCTCTGTTGCCTCAGCTAGAGTTCAGTGTCATCATCATAACTCACTGCTTCCTGGAGCTCCTGGGCTCTAGTTGATCCTCCCACATCAGCCTCCCAAATAGCTAGGACCACAGGCATGTGCCACCTTACCCAGCTAGTTTTTTTTTCTTTTTTTTTTTTAATTTTTTTAGCGATAGGGTCTTTCTATTGCCCAGGCTGGTGTCAAACTCCAGCCTCAAGCAATCCTCCCACCATCTCCTCCTGTCTTGACCTTCCAAAGTGCTAGGATTACAGAGCCACCCTGCCTAGCCTGTGTGGGAGTTTTTGTTTGTTTTTGTTTTTTCTTATGAGACAGGGTTTTGCTCTGCTGATCACACTGGAGTGAAATGGCATGATCATAGCTCATTGCAGCCTGGAACTTCTGGGCTCAGACAATCTTTCTGCCTCAGCCTTCCAGATAGCTAGGACTACAGGCTGAAATTCAGTTTTAAAAGCGAAAGATCAGGAAGCTGGGCACCATGGCTTATGAGTATAATTCTTTCACTTTGGGAGGCTGAAGTAGAAGGATCACTTGAAGTCAGGATTTCAAAACCAGCCTGAGCAACATAGCGAGGCCTTGTTTCTACAAAAAAATAGAAAAATTAGCCAGGTGTAGTCCTCGAGACTCAGAAGGCTGAGGCAGGAGGATCACTTGAGGCCAGGAGTTTGAAACCAGCCTGGGCAACATAGCAGACCCTGTCTCTACAAAAAATTAAAAAATTAGCTGAGCATGGTGGGGTTTGTCTGTAGTTCCAGCTACTCTGGAGGCTGAGTTGGGAAGATCCCTTGAGCCCAGGAGTTGAAGGCTGCGGTGAGCTATGATCTTGTCACTGCACTCCAGCCAACCTGGCCAGAAGAGTGAGATCCTGTCTCTAAAAACATGTGAAAGATCAAAGACAGAGACTATTTTACACTGACCTGTGAAATAAGTTAAATATTAGTAAATATTCATTGCTTACATAGTGCCAGACCCTGTATTAAGTGGTTTATATATATATATATATGTATATATATTACCTCATCTTGTAATAGAAAGTTCTTATTCAAACAAAAAGAAGAATTTATTATCTAACAAGAAGTTAGCAGCTAGATCGACTCTGAGGTTGGTTAATTCAACAAGCCAGCAACGTCTAGGGATTCAGACTCCTTCCATATTTCCATTATGCCAAGCTTAGCTTATCTCAAGCTAGCTAGCCTCATGGTTGCAAAATGGCTACAGTAGTTCCAGATGTCACATCCAGGTATTACAGTTTTCAGCAGATGAAGGATATTTTTCCCTCTTTGTTTCTTTTTAAAGAGAGAGGAAAAAAAACATATCCTAGAGACCCCCAGCAGCTCTTCCCTCATGACTTATTGCCCACCCTAAATCAGACACTGACAGGTAGGAACATGATCACCATGATTAATTACTTCATAGCATAAAGATGTACCCCTAAACTGAGTTAAAGTCAGACTCCACAACTCCACGACCACAAAGCCTCATAGGGGAGGGTATTTACTTATGAAAATTATGGTTTTATTTCAAAGGAAGAAAGAGAAAAATAATCTACTACAGCTATCATCCCTGTTTTCACAGTAGAGAGGCTGAGAAGTAAAAAGTTAGGTAACTTGCCACAATCACAGAGATAATAGGTGGTAGATCTCTTTCTTACATTCCTCATAATCACATAGTCCATGCTCATAATCACAGCACTGGTCAGCCTCCCTATAGAGACCGTAAAAACTTTCGGTGGACTTGATGGTGGTAGCAGTGGATATGCAGATGTTGACACAATTTTTCTATCCCTCCACCTCCCATAAAAATCTTTAAAGTAACCACATGGGTTTTATTTTATTTATTAATTTTTTTTTTTGGAGACAGAATCTTGCCCTGTTGCCCAGGCTGGAGTGCAGTGGTGTGATCACAGCTCACTGCAGCCTCAAACCCCTGAGTTCAAGGGTGAGCAGCTGGGACTACAGGCACACGGCACCACACTTGGCTAATTTTAAAATTTTTTTGTAGAGACTGGGGCCTGACTGTGTTGCCCAGTCTGGTCTCAAACTCCAGGCCTCAAGCACTCGGCCTCCCAAAATGCTGGGATTATAGATGTGAACCACCATGCCCAGCTCCACATGGATTTAGACCTTCAAATAAGACTGGGTGAATATAAAGGGAAAGTGTAAAATATAGTCTCTACTGTATTTGTAATTTAATTATTTCTGCAAAGTAAAAATTTAGGAAGGTTTCATGAGGTAAGGATTTCACATTTGGAAGGAAAAGGCCACCTAATGAAGCAGTGAAAATATGCATCAAGGAAAATATTCAAAATAAAGTTCAGGAAATAGTTTGTCTTCCAGGATGCTCTGGGCAATTTTTGCATTCTGTTGGGACTTTGGGATTTTCTTCCTAGTATGTTTCAAGTTTCCTATTTTTTATCATATGAAATGATTATAGTCACCTGTACAAACATTTCCTTATTAAACACCCTTTATGTGCAAAGCGCTCATAAATTTATTTTGTCTATGTCTGTTCTCTGTAGGTCAGATGTCATGTAATCCTTCCTTTGGTGGCATCGGAAAGGGACATTTGATGAGAGAAGTAGATGCCTTGGACGGCCTGTGTTCTCGCATCTGTGACCTGTCTGGTGTGCATTACAAAGTGTTAAACCGGCGTAAGGGACCAGCTGTGTGGGGTCTGAGAGCTCAAATTGACAGGAAGCTTTATAAACAGAATATGCAGGTAAGGACAGGGCACGAGCACAGGAAAGGTTATAGCGATTGTTTAACTGCTGCGCTTCAGCTGGCATTCTCTTTTGACAGAAAGAAATCCTGAATACCCCACTGCTTACTGTTCAGGAAGGAGCTGTGGAAGATCTTATTCTTACAGAACCAGAGCCCGAACACCCCGGGAAGTGCCGTGTCAGTGGTGTTGTTTTGGGTATGTACTGGTTATAGATGGTAATAATAGCATATCGAACTTACGCGAGAAATTCATTTCAGAGCAAAGTATGGAGATGTTTTGCTTATTCCAGGAAATCGTTGTGTTTTCTCTTCCTGGATGAGGAAAAACTATATAAATTACTATGTTTTCAGAGTTTATCACTTAGAACTTATAACCCCAGGATATCTACAAAGCCGGGGCTCCTATCTTGCCACTGCAGGAAAGCTGGGAATCAGGCGGTGGCCTCCTAGTATGCACTGCCTGTCTCTGCACACATTGGCAAGCAAGTTAATTGAATTCATTGTAGTTTAGAACCGGGCCTCTAGTTCAGAGAGGGCTTTTGTTTTTTTTTTTGAGACAGAGTCTCACTCTGTTGCCTGGGCTAGAGTGCCATGGCATCAGCCTAGCTCACAGCAACCTCAAACTCCTGGGCTCAAGCAATCCTTCTGCCTCAGCCTCCCAAGTAGCTGGGACTACAGGTGTAAGCCACCGTGCCCGGCCTATTTATCTCTTTTTTTGATAATTTTATTTATCACAGAATTTTTCTTTCTATTTTTTCTCTACTCTTGTTTTTCTACTTGTTCTTTTTTATTTTTTTTACAGCATTGTCAAGGGCTTAACCCTTTTTAAGTGTACAATTTAGTTCCATTAAGTACATTCACAGTGTTGTGCAACCATCACCACTAACCATCTCCAGAACTTTGTCACCATCTCAAACTGAAATTGTGTACCCATTAAACAATAAGTCCCCATTGCCTGAAGAATAAACCTCCATTTTGCTGTAAGGTAGATTTGTCTAGGGACAATAGCTTAATATGTAGATTTCAACTATTTCTTTCATTTTCAGCCCCAAGTTTCATTCCTACATTCCTCAGTTCTCATTTTCACTTCTCCAATTTCTGAGCCTTTCTAGGACAAATTACTTTGTTCTCATTGGTGTCTTCTCTTCAGGTACTTGAGTTATAGCTGTCTCTCCTCTGCTAGGTTAGCTGCCAGTCTTCCAACGACTTTCTATCTTTCAAAAATATATCGAGGCCGGACACAGTGGCTCACAACTGTAATCCTAGCACTCTGGGAGGCTGAGGTGAGTGGATCGTTTGAGCTCAGAAGTTTTGAGACCAGCCTGAGCAAGAGCGAGACCCCATCTCTACTAAAAATAGAAAGAAATTAGCTGGACAACTAAAAATATATAGAAAAAATTAGCCAGGCATGGTGGCGCATGCCTGTAGTCCCAGCTACCCGGGAGGCTGAGGCAGAAGGATTGCTTAAGCCCAGGAGTTTGAGGTTGCCGTGAGCTAGGATGACGCTGAGGCACTCTAGCCCGGGCAACACAGTGAGACTCTGTCTCAAAAAAAAAATGCTTCTTGCTTGGTTGTGTTTTCCCATATCTATGTAGTTTGTCAGTCTATAAAGAATAGTGGCCAAGGAGAAGACTTGAATTTATATTTAAATGTTTCTTATATAAATTAAAATTTTACTTTTGTCTTGTAGATCATAATATCAATCTAGTGTCAATGGAAGTAACAGTAAATGCTGTAGCTGGAGCTCTTAAAGCTTTCTTTGCAGATCTACCAGATCCCTTAATTCCATATTCTCTTCATCCAGAGCTATTGGAAGCAGCAAGTAAGTGTAAACCTCTATTTTATGAGAGGGATAATAATGGCAGTTTTTGAATATTAATTGCTGAGTATTAAAATGTGTCATTCACTAGAGTAAGTGTCATTCACTAGAAAATTCAACTTCCTGGAACTCTTTCTTAAAGCTGTTTTCCTTTAAATTAAAGTCAGAATCTTTAGAGATGGCCTTCAAGAATATTCAGTTTTAACTAGCCCCGAGATGACTTAAATACTCCTAAAACTTTGAACATCATTATACTAGATATATAAGGTTTGTGTTTTTAATTCAAACTCAAAGGTATTTTAAGAAAAGTAAACCCTTAAATGAAGTATGTATAACATATTTCAGTAAAATATTAACTTACAGGGCGGTGTGCACACATGTCCATTTAAAGTTTTTTAAGTCAAAGAAATTTACTTTGGCCTTGTTTTATACCTGTTTTGTGTGGCTATAACAGAAGACCACAGGCTGGGTAATTTTAAATAAATTATAAAGTAATTTGTTTCTTAAAGTTCTGGAGGCTGGGAAGCCCAAGGTCGAGGGCCTGGCATCTGGCAAGGACCTTCTTGCTAAGTCATCCCATGCCAGAAAGTGGAAAGGCAAGAGAACGTGCAGGAGGCAGGAAGTGGGCTAAACTCATCCTTTTATCAGGAACCCACTCCTGCAATAACAACATTAATCCATCATCTCTTAAAGGTCCCACCTCTCAACATTGTTGCCTTGGGGATTAAGTTTTCAGCACCTGAACTTTGGGGGACACTTTCAGTCCACAGCAGACCTCATGTTGTAAATCATTTTTGGAAAATGTAAGGCAAGAACATGGGTGCTTAATATTTATTCCTACTTCAGAATCATTCATCCACATGTTTCTAGGAAACAGATACTCATTTACCTGGAAAATGAGACCTAAGGTCTATTTGGCCATCGATTAACCTAGTTCTTCATTCACATTGTTTTTCAATGGCAAAAGTTAATGTATCTTTTAAATATTTCTCTCTAATATTTCCTTTTGGTCATAAGTCTTCAGGCTTTTTTAAGTGAGACTACTTCATTCTAGTTTTGATTATGTTGAAGTTCTCAGTTTTTTAAATTAAAAACATTTCAATATATTGTAAGAAGGTATTATTGCCTTATACATACTCCCATATGTAAACTGGGAAAATAGTTGAGTTGAGAGCTTAGATTTTCTGATTTCTTGACCTTAGTAGCCTCAGAACATCCCTACTTAGGAAATTTTTGAGGACTGATTTAGAAGTAGTATGTAACAAATGAGAATTTGTTGGTACTTGGTTATACTACCATAATGATATGGTATGCACATTGGGCTTATCCCATTTATCACAGGACTCACATTTCAGTTATCCTGTTTCATAATTGCATAGATTTGGGGAGTAACTATGTTAAATACTTACACTGCCTATAAAGGAGAATTTTTGATAAGCAAAGTACGTTACAAGTAATTTTATAGTGGGGATAAACCTATGGCCCAAGGGCCATATTCAGCCTGTGACCAGTTTTTGAGCTGAGAATACTGTTTACATCAGAAGGAAAAGAAAATTTCATGACACATTAAAATTGTATAAAATTCAAATTTCAAAAATTCCATTGGAATATAGCCATACTCATTTGTTACATACTATTACTGCTTTTGTGCTACAACGCAGGGTTGATAGTTGTACCCACAAAGCCTGAGATATTTACTTTCCATAGCATGAATATTAAGAGCCTAACAGATTTATAAGTAGTTAGTTCTAAATGAATATCTAATTATATAAATTGCATAAATAAATTGCTGAGATACCATTTCCCATTTTACCAGTGCTGAGTCACTTTGATCTTTGATAATTAGATTTACTTGTAAAAAGTTTATAGTAATAAATGATGTTACAGAAATACATAATGTTAGTTGAAGTGATTTCTTAATTTAGTTAATTTAGCAGGTTCCGTAGAACATTTTTTAAAAATTTGTTTACCTATCCTAATAAGCTTCAAATACATTTTCAAATATCTTGTAGTAAACATAGCAGAAAACATTATCAGATAATTTTAAACATGTGACTTTCACACTGATTTTTCACCATTTTAATTTTACAGAAATCTCAGATAAAACAGAACGTCTTCATGCCTTGAAAGAAATTGTTAAGAAATTTCATCCTGTAAACTATGATGTATTCAGATACGTGATAACACATCTAAACAGGTATTTTTATTTTGTTGGGTTTTTTTGCAAAGAAAATACACATTTTAAACTTGTAAACTTTATAAATTGGATAATTATAAGATAGAAAAAGGGACTCAAACATATGGTTCAATTTTGGTTCTCTGACTTATATTTTCTAATTAATAAGTGACACATTTTATGACTGGACTCCAAGCCTTAAAGAGATTTAATTTGTTTTTCTACCACTTTGGTGGTGGTGTGTATCTTGTTTATCTTGTTTAGATATCCACACAGTGAAATTTTATCAGAAATGTTGTATTACTATCCACCCTGACTGTTAACCTCAAATTCAGGCACTAATCCTTGTTTAAATCTCTTAAGTATGTTAAGCTTCAAGTTTATGCTTTTTTCTAAAAAGATACTCTTCCCAACACCATTTATTAAGTGAAAAGCAGTATTAATGATTCAAAGCTCCAAGTGTGGAATCAAACAGGCTTTGGTTTGAAATATTGCTAGTTCTGTAACCTTGGGGCAAATTATTCATCCTTGCTAAATCTTGATATTCTCAAGTATAAGAATGAGAATAATACACCTCACAAAGTTCTGAGGACTAAATGGGATTATTAGTATTTGTATTAATTTTTTCAAAAGTCTATTCTTCATAATCTTTTCCACTGGCATTTTAATGAACTATAGTTTGGTTTCTTAA
This sequence comes from Avahi laniger, assembly GCA_963575035.1. Taxonomy (NCBI): domain Eukaryota; kingdom Metazoa; phylum Chordata; class Mammalia; order Primates; family Indriidae; genus Avahi; species Avahi laniger. The sequence continues at coordinate 12,493 of CAUYSK010060122.1, forward strand.
CTAATAAGATCAAGGCCCAAACCAAGTGCATTTCAGTCTATATGTCTTAAGAGAGATATCAACCAGTATTTAAAGTATTGTTGTTGCTGTGAATGCAGTATAAAATTATATTAACATTTCTTACAACCCTTCCCTCAAGTCTAAAGTAGCAGCCTACACAATATTGTAGTATGTCAGTGCAGCTTCCTTTTTTGAAATGTATAATACCACACAAGTGGTTGGTAGTGTGATAACAGATGTATGCAAGATACTATAGGAAACTTTATCCAGTACGGAGTATAGGGATAGTTTGTGAACATATTATTGTCTGGCTGAAAGAAGAATTGGACTTCATTAAAGATAGTAGGGAAAACGGGAAAGAGGGCAGAACATGTTCAAAGAATCAGTGCTGGCCCACCATCAAAATTATTTTAAATACTTACTGCATTCCAGAAGTGTTTGGCTCTGATGTTATAACAAATAACACAACCAAAAGCATATTTGATGCATTGAAGAACAGCAAAGAGACCCTATGTGATTGGAACAGAGTAAAGGATGGGATAATGAGATAAAGTCAAAAAGGGTTGCTTGTTGATAAATAGCTAATGAAAAGAAAAAAAAGAAGAGGAAAGATCAGAAAGGAAAGAAGGACAGTGTCATATCTCATAGGACAGTATTATTAAGAGTGATCTATTGTCTAACCTTAGTCTTCAAAATGTCTTACTGACAAGATAAGGTGGTTGCTTCAGAATATAAATCACATATTGCTAAGCACACTGTTGAGTTCAAGTAACATTCTTTTTTGTGAATGATGGTGGAGGGGGTGCTTCCTTAGTGGAAGAAACATTGCATGCTTTACACTCAATTATTCTGAGTGGTATAGGAATTTACTGGAGAGTAGAGCAAAGGAATAATATAATCAGACTTAATTTTAAAAGGAATACTCTACTGTAATTAGATAAGGCCCTCTCTGTATGCCAGGTGTATTCTAAGTGCTAGGAACACAGCAGTGAACCAAATAGTCACCCATTGCATGGAGCTTACATTCTAGTATAGGAGAAAAACAAATGTATAATGGATAATTCACGAATTGCAACAGTTCCAAAAATTAATCTACAGAGTTATTCTTTGGTTATATTTTCTTTTACTCTCCATATCCAGAGAGTGTCAGATCAGTTTTTTTCTCCTAATTATTTTTCCAATTTTCTTTCCTCTGCCACTTCTTTAGTTCAGACTTCCTCATTTCTCATTCAGGGACCTCTAGTTTTGTTGTAATTGAGCTCTATCTCTGCCACCTCTTCTCCTGATCTTGATGCCAAAATGATCATTCTAAAAGATCTCTCTGTAAAGATCACTGCTGATTAAATGGCATCCTATTTCCTTAGGATCAAATCCAAACTGTTTAACACTAAGTGGTTTGGCTCTAACTTCTTCAGCTGCATTTCCTTTCCTTTTTCTCTGCACTCCAGATAAGCTCTACTATATTAAACCAATAGCAGTTAACCAAAAGTTACTCCCTAGCAATCTAATCAGTGTTTTAACAGGCCTTTCGGGGGATTCAGATACACACTAAAGAACCACTATTTTAATTGAATTCCCCTTGCATTCCACCATTCTGCCCACGCCCATCACCTTTGACTTAAACATTACCTTTTCCAGGAAGTGTTCCTTGGCCATCCTCATCTCTAACTCATTTAGTACCTTTCCTTTGTGTTTTTTGACTCTTCAGTTAGTCCTGATGCCCACGTTCTTATGTCCTTTAACTTTGAGGTATTTCCAGAGATTAGCACTTGTCTAGAGATTAGCACTTGTCTACTATATAGAAACACCAAACTGGCCCTAGTAGCTACTTAACATTTTTTAACAAAAGATTTATTTTATTCCGAATATTCTAATTTACTCTCTTTTAACAAATAGTCATGACTTTTCATGACTATTTCACAGAACACATGTTTTCAGGTCATATATTTTACCTCAGATGAGCAACTTCTGTGTTTGGGGATTTTCCTTTGGTTTGGAGTTAAAATTTTTTTATCTGTAAATTTATGTTCCCGTTTACCCTACATACTTCTGGATTATTTCTTTGTGTGTGAAATGAGGGGGTTGGATAAACTCCCAATTTAATAATTCTGAGATGTCATTGAAGATTTGCTTCTTATTTGTTATTGAAGATGATGGTAGAAGTTATTTCTCACATATTTAAAGGACTGGATACAAATCTGTTAGTAATGTATGACTATTTGTAAATTATTGTTACAAATAATTTTAAGATAAAATGTGTTATAAACTGAGTGTTGTCTTTTAAATGAAGTTAATGTGCAAGATATTTAAAGATCAAAAAGATTGTTTTATAGTATACTAGAAACTAATTTTTTGAAGGTTAAAAATTCTCCTAGTTGGGTTATAATAATTTTTCCAAAGCTTGGTAGAAAGAGATGGCATGTCATAGTTTATCTTTTCATCTCTCACAGTAGTCAAAGAAGTTAGATATGCAATTATCATTTCCTGTTTCTGTCACCAGAAACTCACTAAAATTTGTCACGAGGAAAAGTTTTTTTCATACGAATTACATATGCTTCCATATGTAAATTTTTAAACCCTAGGGTGCAACTTCCATTCTCAGAAGAAATGGATTTTTACTGCTATCTCCTGTTTTACAATGTACAGTTGGCCCTTTGTATCCATGGATTCCACATCCACTGATTAAATCAACCATGGATTGAAGATATTTGGGAAAATTAAAACAAATTAATAAAAATTTTTAAAATACAGTTATACTGTATTTTTCATAGCCTTTGTATTAGATATTATAAGTAATCCAGAGATGATTTAAAATATACAGGAGGATTGCATTGGTCATATGCAAATACTGCACCATTTTATATTAGGCCTTTGAGCATGCTTGGATTTTGGTTTCCTCGGGGATCCTGGAACCAATCCCCACTGATACCAAGGAATGACTAGTTAAATGTAGAATGCACAAAAAAGATATAATGAGTTTTGATTTCTAAGTGTTTTTTCCTTTCATAATTTCAGGGTTAGTCAGCAAAATAAAGTCAACCTAATGACAGCAGACAACTTATCCATCTGTTTTTGGCCAACCTTGATGAGACCTGATTTTGAAAATCGAGAGTTTCTGTCTACCACTAAGATTCATCAATCTGTTGTTGAAACATTCATTCAGCAGTGTCAGTTTTTCTTTTACAATGGAGAAATTGTAGAAACCACGAACATTGTGGCTCCTCCTCCACCTTCAAACCCAGGACAGTTGGAATCAATGGTACCACTTCAGTTACCACCACCATTGCAACCTCAGCTGATACAACCACAATTACAGACGGATCCTCTTGGTATTATTTGAGTAGAAAGTGATTGCAAACAGCCTGGAATTGGACAAAAAGCAAATCTAGACATGCATGTTTCAGGGTTCAGTAGTATACTTCATGTTTCATACAGATAATTCACATTCAATGACATTTTCTCTTTGAACTATATGGTATATTCCTTATTCACTTACATTATAAATCTAAGACCATGTGATAAGCATGACTGGAGAGGTTTAATTTTTATAAACAAAAATAGCTATAAAAATACAAAGCTGCTGCTGCATGTAACCTTATTGCAATCAGTATATCATTCCTGTGGCATTTTCTGTCACATTATATTGTGAATAAAATTTTTCTATAGAAATTAAATGATTTAAAAACTCACCTATATGAAACATTTAATGCTTTTCAGCCTGCTTTATGGCTGGTTTTGTTATTTGATGTGCTAATTTGGTCCACTTAATTTACATTCTAGCAGTCAGTGTAGATAACTAAAAGCCCAGTTAAGTATTTTATAATTTTAGGCTACTTATGCCATGCTTGGGATGTTGTTTGAAAGAAGAAAATACATTTAACATAGCTCACATTTTTGCACCTTCATCTTTATTTCTGAGTAAAACCTGTGGATGATTTGATGAGGGGCAAATGAACCTATTTCATTTACACACACACCAAGGACATGCTTGTGGCTAAGGTGAGTTGATAATGTCGTGCAAAGGATAGTTGTCACCGACTCATTTTTTTATGGTCCACTATGAAATAAACATTTTGTATACTGTTAATTCTGTAAACAGATGCATGTTGAAAAGATCAATGATGGTCTTTTAATCTAATATATTTTAGATATTTTAATTTTTTCCCTCTTGGGGAATACATTTAGTATAGTGTAGAAAATACTTCATTACATTTTCATATAATGTTATATAACTTTTCATACATAAACATGAAATTTGTTGTAGAAATTCTTTAAACCAAACATTTTAATCTAGGACTTCAATTTAATCTATTCCTTGAATCTATTTTTATGTGGCCCTTAAAAACATATCCCAAAAATCCATTGCTAATATAGCAATAAAAATACTTTGGGTACTGACAGACTCTTTGGAGTGTGTGTATTATAAACTTGTATTCATATTCTTTTCTGTGATGTGTTGTACTAAAGTTCGAAGTGGCTTTTGCACCATTTTCAAGCCAATATTTTCCTTTGATGTTGGTACCAGAGTTGATATATAAATGACTGCTGCTTTTCGGGGTAAACATTTTACTAGTGAGGACATAACCAGAACACTAAATTATGGATAAAAATTTCAGAATAGGTAGCACAGGTAAATTTTGTTAGGCTTTATTCAAAATTCTTTCATTTTATCAAACCATGCCACTTTTTTTTCTGGAAAGGAAAACTATGGTTTGTTTTTCATTGCTAGCTTATATTTTATGTAGTAAAGAAAAAATTCTTTGGTCAATGTTGTAATCTTCATTCATACTGCAATTTTAAGGTTATGTGTATTATAGTAAATAGATGATTTTGAGATTCAAGGCTCCTAAGAGTTTGATTTGCTCCATTTTTTTCTAAAATAAATATCATCTTTCCCAACTGTTCTGTTCTAGGTATTGTACTTCCAATTTTAAACTTCCAAACCAAGATGTTGACATGAACCAGGCTGCTGTTGAAGTACATGTATATTATAAATTATCTTATTTGTGTTATACTCTTACATGTTATCTTTTCTAAGAAAACAAAGTCCCTATTATTCCTCTTGCAAAGCACACAGGAAATAAGAAAGTACAGGAATTTTTAAAAGAAAAAATCCGGTAAATGTAGTATTCTTAACTTGTTCTATATTACTTATACCTATTGTCTATATAGCTTTAATTTATAGCTGTCAGTTTAACATTGGCATGTCTGGCAAAGAAAATTAAACTTTAAGAGTTTTATAAACTGTTTCTAGGTTGCTAAAGAATTTATTTTTCTACTATAAATGGTATAGACAAAGCATCAAACTATGTACAGGAAAAAAGCCTGACTATTTCTATTGGAAGTAGGCTGAAAAGAGAATTTTCAGAACTGTTCGTGTCTTCAGTTCATTCTGTCATAACTTTGCTATTGTAATATGTGAATCCCAGTTTATTTAAGCTATTCTCTTTTATACTGTGTTAATTTAATGTTCACCTGCATTTAGTACCATTTTTGTTATTAAAACTAGCATTTACCATTTTCACATTAACCACCTTGTACCTTCCCCAAAATTTAGCTCCACTTTTTTATGCATTCTGTCATTGATTTGGCACACTTCATAGTCAGCCATTTAAATATTCTACATTTGGTTCAATTGACCAGTAGGTTGCAGTTATTGGAAAATTAAAGTACGGTTTAAAGCTCAGTCTGTTACACTGAATTGATTGTGTTTGTTTTTGCAAAGGGTTTAAAAATGTTTTTAAATACTAGAAAAATAATTCTAAAAACAAAATAACATAAACTTTTTTTCTGGTAAGTTGCAGAAAGGTTTCACTGTTTAGGGATATATCATATATGAGAGTTCTTAAAGGATGAAAAGAATAGTAGATAGTCTCATAATTATGGGTAAATATCAAGGCATTATATTTTACAATATTAAATAAAATTCCATCTATACATGTTGCCATTGTTTCATTTCAGGTTTAGTGCTTATAGTTATTACAATATCGGACTTAACAGGATCTAGATTAGCAGTATAAAGAAGCATACTGATACTCTGTTTGAAACTTTCAGTAGATTAATTAGAAGTCAGATTCTATTCAACAGATATTTATTAGGGTATACAGCTAATTTAAGAACAAAATTCCAGACACAATATATTTCTGCTCATAATGGTATTTGTTTGTAGTGCTTTTTCCCCCTGGCATTTACAGTGTAAATACTGTAGGTAACAGCAATCTAAGTTAGCCAAAAAGCAGCTTTTATTTTCCATACTGTATGTAAATAATATAGACCTGATTTTTTGTTGGTTTTGTTTTGTTTTGCTTTTTTTTTTTTTTTTTGAGGTACTGGAATCTTAATTTCTAATATCTTTTAGATATAAACAAAAGGGAACAATTGGAATAAGAACTTAGGCCTTAGCTTCCATGGTGATTTTTAGTTTTTTATACAGTAATAATTGTGATGCAATTTGTCAACTGGATATAAATATATATATAATTTAAAAAAGTCAAAAGTGCTTTGTTTCTTTGTTTATAATTAATGTAATTTTGTGCTTCACCCACAGGATGCTGCAGTAAATTAAATATCATTGAAGCTTCTGATGTATAAAGAATGCTATGAATAAAACATTAAGAAGCTGTGTAATTTTAAGTTATAGTTGCCTCTATTTTTACCATATTATTGGTAAAAATCAGCTAATATTTTTCAAGTAAAATGTGAAAAATTTATTATCAGTATGATGAGAATTTTCTTAGGGAGATGTATTGAGCTTTCACTGCACCATGAAAGAAGATCCAAAATTCATTCTGGGTGTATATAGATGAAAATCGGATTTTTTAAATGGTCAGGGAAAACAATGCACAGATTTCTGAGACTTGGATGTTACCTGGATCTGAATTTTGAGCTGTGGCAAGACATTATTTTGAGCCACTGGAAATATTTCGAAGCCTATTCTAGTTAGAGCTGCTAACATCAAAGAATATATTTCTGTTTTCTCTTCATGGTTTGCAAATAGTAAGCCAAATTTTATGGGTGTATGTTGTCAGATTCTATGGATCTGGTGACATGTGTTTGACTTGAATCTTTGTGTTTATCTTGAATTTAATAATTTTTAATTAAGTAACTTATTTCTTAGCCTGAACAGTTTCTGATTTGTTTCAGTATATACGGGACATGTTTAATTTTTTTATTGTATTTGAACTCTAGAAGTTCTTAGCCTTTTCAGGTTATCAGATATCTGAAAATAAAATTTTCTAAGATTTAAGAAGGGAAGGGACTACTCTCAAAAATTGTTTTCTTATGGTAGCATGTTTTTGTACTTGAAAAGACTGTACAAACAATATCATCTCATGTTCCAATATCCAATCATTTGATGTGGTCCAAGTACCATGGTCTTTTAAAACTAGTTAAAATCTACTAATTAATCAACTTCAGAAATTTTCACTATTAAGTTGAACCTCATCATTCCTATGTACACGACTCCATTTTTTTCCTTCACTAGTTTTATTTCTTTGTCAGGGGGAGAGGGGTAGAGAGATCCACAGAATCTCATATTGTTCACATCTTAATTAAATTGTATGATGTTTGTCTTTCATAGAAATTTTGCAGATAGAATGATTTTGAAAAGCTAATCAGTGATAAAGTTAACATTTTAGTTATTACTAAATATTTAAAATTATAAACCTTGGAAATTAATGTGGTGCTGGCAGTTCTGGTTTAGTCATGTTTACCTGTAGTTAGGAGTGCTAAGACTCGCAGTATATGCACTTTGTGAGTACCTGTCAAAGAATTTGTAGTTGAGAAACAACTTAATACTTGTTTATTCCCATAGTGCAGATTTTCTGTTCAATTTTATTTGCCTCAAATGGTTAAAGTTATTGTGAACAATTTTGTAATGGCCCTCCTGTCCTAATAGTTTGCCTAATATTTAATTAAGATTTTCTTAATGTTTTAATATTTTTCAGATTTATTTTTATACTAAATTTTATTTGAATATGTGGTATGAGTTTAACAATTGACCTATTTATTCTTTGCTTCACTAATTCATCCAGATTCGTTTTAATTGTGTATCTGTATTTGCTCACCAGATCATTTTCTCATGACCCTGAACTGTGAATGTTTTGTCCTAATCATTTAATATAATCTAGGTATTTGCTTTTAGTTACTGAAATATTTTACCAGCTTTAAATTTGGGGCTCTCCAGATTCTTGGTATTTAATTTTGTCCAAATAAATGTCTATTAGGTGTTGAAAGAAGCAAACTTATATTCCATTCCCTAAAATGATAAGTAAAATCAGAAGCAATACACAGTATCCTACTCTTATTATTTATGTAGGACTTGGGTTATTTTTAAATGTGTAGGTGGAAAGAATAAAAAAATACCTAGCTAAGAGAACATAGTCTTTAGATAATTCTCAGATTTACTTGGAAATTTCATTTCTAGATTTTTCATTTGTTGGCAATTAGAGTTATAGCTGCTGAATGTTTTTTGGTTTATAGTATTTGAAGTGAGAGAAACCATTACCAAGATGTACTTTTAAAATACAAACTAAAATCTGTTTTATCCAATACTTTAATTACAAATGACTGTTGTGTTACCTTAAAATCTATTTAAATTTAATGTTATTTTTATGGAGTTAGCAAACTTTCTGAGAAAAGACAGTAAATTTCTTAGGCTTTGCAGGCCATAGGATCTCTGTGGTACTTCTCAGCTCTGCTGTTGTAATGCACAAGTAGCCATAAACGATATAGAATAAAGGAGCATGACTATGTTCCAGTAAAGTTGTGTTTACAAAAAATAAGCAGTGGACCAGATTTGGCCCACAGTTGGTTGATCCCTGGCATTAATTGTTAGTAAAATTAAATCCTCCAATTTTCATCTGTATGAAATAATTTATGCTATCTTAATTCAAAATAATATAGGTTGGAGTGAAATTTTACACATGATAATAATTATCCTCTGTTTCTATCACAGCTTTTTCCAAAGGATATTAGGATCCTTTTCCAAAGGATCTTTTTCAGTTTATTTACTAATAAGGAGAGCTATGTGAAATGGTTCTTTTAAAAGATCTTACTACATTATTAAAACTGCATCTGGAGGTAGGATTAGAGACACAATTGTACACATCAGAACTGAGTTATTTTCAGCAGCCTTATTTCTGTTCTTAAGGATGACTTAAAGTAAGAGTTTTGAAGGCAGTAATTGCTCTCCACATTCTATACATTAATCATGACCACATAGTAATTATCTCAAATTGTGCATAGATTAATGATGTTATTAATACTTAAAAACCCTAAGATATCAAACTCATATCCAGAATGGATGTAGAAGTATGTGACAGTTATTTAATGAATATTCTCCCAAGGTATAGGCCTTACCAGTCAATATTTAGGCTCCTTTGGAGAATTCATGTAGGAGGGAAACTGTACATGTATGGATTGTCAAAAGGCCTTTATTTAGAGGACAAATTTGATTGAAGGTCAGAATTTTAAATGGAGTGAAACATGTGGTAGTTGTGGGAACTTCCTCCAAGTCACACCTCAGTGAATATCTGCAGACATTCAGAAGAGAAATCTTACAGTATGGTGGTCCCCAACTTGACATGACTTAGGATTTTTGAACTTTACAGTGATATGAAAGTCATAATGCATTCATGCTCCTCAACTTACAACAGGGTTATTTCTGAATAAACCTACTGTAAGTTGAAAATATTGTAAGTCGAACTAAAAGTCAAATGTTTTGACTTGCACTATTTTCAACTTAACAATGGTTTTATCAGGACGTGGCCCCATGGTAAGTTGAGTATCTGTGTATGTGTTAAATGTGGAGGCAGAGGGTCACCCATTTCTCTGTATGGCATATAATGCTCTACCCTGGAGAGACCTATAAATGTATTGAATTTTAAAAGGTCTTCACCTGTAAATCGGTCTGATTGTACATCAGAAAATTCACACTGGCAGGAAGCCATATGAATGCAGTGACCATGGAAAAGCCTTCACCCAGAAGTCACAACTCAGTGTACATCAGAATTTCATCCCGAAGAAAGGTACTATTACATACTGAGTATAAAAAGATTGTCACAAGTCAGACGTGCTTACTGAATGGAGCCAGCTTCCAAGATAGACCCCAGTGGTCCTAGCTCCTGGTATTCGCTTCCTTGCATAGTCAGTCCCCTACTTCATTGTACCAAGATTGGTCTGTGTGACCTCAAGCATTTTTTGTGAAAATAATACTCAAGTGGAATTTAAAATAAAAGAAGCTGAACTTGGTTATACAAGTTTTTGTTGTTTTTTTAACCACACTAACAAGATGCCTAGACCTTTCTCAAACTACCTTATCTTACGGAAAGCCAGGTTTCCATATATGCAGAATAAAAATGACTTAAAACAACAAGAAGGGATTCCACTTAATGTGGAATGATTTGGACCAACTCTCCAACTGAGGGCATCCTGAAAAAATGGACAAACTTGTTTCAAAAAATGAATTTGAAGGTCATTAGAAAGCTTACAGGATGATGGAGAATTACCGCTAGAAGTTGGGGGAGAAGAAAGGCCCAACTGCCTGCAGGTATTGGTGAACAGGAACTGGAGTCCAAGACTCCCAAGGCCTCAAATATTTCTACAGTTTTGCATATTTGATGTCTACCACAAAATAACAAGGCATGTGTGGAGACAATAAGAGTTAAAACTGAGAGACACCACACAGACATTAAAATATGCTTACTCAGTCCAAGGAGACAAAGGTCATGATGAAGAACTTAGCAGGTAACTGGGAAATACAGAAAAGTACCAAATGGGAGTTAATAGAGCCAAACATAGTAACTGAAATTAAGAACTCAATGGATGGGGCTTGCAGCAGATTACTCGACTAAAGGTAGAATTCATGAACTGAAAGACTGGTCAGAAGAAAACAGAATAAGAACTGAAAAAACAGAAAATATGGAAGATAAGAAATGTCTGATAAATTTAACTGAACACCCTAGAAAAAGTAGAAAGACAAAAGCAGTATATTGATAGATAATTGCTGAAATCTTTCCACAGCTGTCAAGATAAGTAGCTGATTCAAAAAATCTTACGAATCAATCCCAAGTAAGAAAGAAAAAGAAATCCATACCTAAGCAAATGATAAAACTGAAAACTGGACAAAGAAAAATCTTAAAAGCAACCAGAGAAAAAATTGCCTTCAAAAGTATACCACTAACACTAAAAGCTACTTTCTCAGTCAAAACATAGAAGCCAAAAAACAACAATGGAATATCTTTTCCTACAGTTCAAAATCTAATAAAAATAGCCTTTAAAAATAAAGGTAAAATAAAAGACATTTTCAGGAAAAGTAGAAAATACTCCTAAAATGCAATGCTGAATTATACTTCAATAAAGCTGAGGGAGGAGTGGGGGATACTGAAGTTTTTTTTTTAGAAGAAAACTATCCCCAGGTGGAATGTTAAGAATAAAAGGCAACAGAAATGGTAATTATGAGGGTAAATCTAAATTAATGTTAATATGGAAACAAAAACAATGTCCTATGGATTTAAATATATCATGAATTTAAATAATGAATCTTAATTGGAAGAAACGCAAGCACAGTTCATGTTGGAAAGTCCTCGCTTGTCCAAGAAGAGGGAAGTACCAATTAATGTTAGACTTTGTTATGTCAAGGATGCATGTTGTAATTTCTGTTGTAACCACTATAATAATAGTAGAATGTAACATCTAAGCCAGTAAGAAAGAAAGAAATGGAATAATAAAATATTTCAAAAGAAAAGGAAATAACAAATAGAACAAAAATATAATATGGCACATTTAAGCCTGAATGTTAATAATTGCATTGATTTTTTAAAAAGTTTTAAATAAAATTGTAAGACTGAATTCAAAAAGCCACACAAACACACACCACAGGCTGTTTACAAGGGCCACACCAAAAATCATAAGGATACAGAAAGATTAAGAGGGAAAAGATGGTATTATAAACAATTGAATGCCAATATATTTGAAAATTTGAGTGAAACAGAAATTCCCCAAAATGTACAACCTATCAAAATTTACATGAAAAGAATAGAAAATGCAAATAATCTTATATCCATTAAACTGAATTTGTAATTGTGGCTCTGCAGGTAGCATTTTGCTAAACAAGAAATAACACAAATCTTTTATAATAAGTCTTCAGTGGAACAAAAAAAAGAAAACACTTTACCTAATTTTATGAGGCCAACATAATCTTGATAACCAAATTTAACAAGGATGTAGTTACAGGATAACCCCATTCATGAATATAAATGCCAAAATTGTAAATATTTATATTTAGCAAGTACTAAAAGGAAAATACAGGGTTGGTTTAATTTTCAAAAATCAATCACTGTAACTCATCACATTTACAGGATAAAAAAAAATAGGATTGTGTTGATAAAGCAAATGCATTTTATAAAAAGATCATTCAAATACTAATAACTGGCATTGCCATACTATTATTACAGAGTCAAATGTAAGGCAAAAAGCATCAATAGAGATAGAGAACATTTTATGATGATAAAAGTATCAGTTCAGCAGGAAGAGCAATTCTAAATTTGTAAACACCTAATTATAGCATTAAAATACATAAAAACTATTAGAAGTATAAGGCGAGAGAGAAAAGTCCACAATTCAAGTAGGAGAGTAACACATCTCAACTGATGGTTCAAGCAAATTTTTTTTTAAATCATTATCAAAGATTTAGACAAAATGAGTAAACATGACATAATATAGATTAGCTATCTCTGTGAAAAAAATGATAAATACTGAACATATCCTGAACCGCAGAGCAAATCTTAAACTTCAAAGGATTAAAATCTAGAGTTTACTAGAAGAAAACAGAAAACAGGACACTGGTCTAGGCAAAGATTTTATAGCTACAACCTCAAAAGCACAGACAACAAAAAAATAGACGAATGGGACTGTATTAAACGCTTAAGGGCAAAAGGAACAACAGAGTGAAGAAAATCTGTTAAATGGGAGAAAATATTTACAAACTTCACCTGGCAAGGGACTAATAACCAGAATATACAAAGAACTCACCAATAACAAATATGAATACACGTTTCTCAAAACATAATGGCCAACAGGTATATGACAAAATACAGAACATGAGTAATCATGGAAATGCAAATCAAACCTACAATGAGGTCTTACCGCAGTTAGAATGGTTATTATTAAAAAGACAAAAAAATAGATACTAGCAAGGATATGAAGAAAAAGGAGCCCTTATACACTGTTGGTGAGAATGTAAATTAGTATAACCCTATGGAAAACAGCATGGAGATTTCTCAAGAAAACTAAAAATAGTACTACCATGTGATCTAGCAATCCTACTACTGGGCAATTGTTCAAAGGAAAAGAAATCAGTGTATCAAAGGGATACTGGCACTCACATGTTTATCATAGCACACTAGTCACAATAGCAAAGATATGAAATCCACCTAAGTGTCCACCAACAGAAGAATGAATATATGTGTGTGTGTGTGTGTGTGTGTGTGTGTGTGTGTGTGTGTGTGTATATAATGGAATACTATTTGGCCATAAAAAAGAATGAAATGTTATTTGCCGGCAACATGGATGGAACTGGAGGTCATTATTTTAAGTGAAATAAGCCAGACACAGAAAGAAAAGTACCATATATTCTCACTCATATGTGGGAGCTAAAAAGAAAAAAAAAATTTGACCTCGTAGAGGTAGAGAACAGAATGATAGATAGCAGAGGCCGGGAAGGGTGTGTGGGCGGGAGAGGAGGATGAAGAGAGGTTGATTAATGGATACAAACATACAGTTAGATGGAAGTAGGTTCTAGTGTTCAACAGCATAGTAGGGTGACTATAGTTAGCAATGATATATATTTCAAAGCAGCTAGAAGACAGGACTTGAAATGTTCCCAATACATAGAAATGATAAATAGTCAAGGCGATGGATACCCCAAATACCTTGATTATTACACATTCTATGCATGTTACAAGTACATGTACCCCATAAGTATGTAAAATATGTATCAATAAAAGAGTTCTCTGGTCACATTAGAATTAAGATAAAAATCAGCAACAAAAAGATAAGAAAATTCCCAAATGTTTGGAAATTAAGGATATACTTATGAGTTAAACTGAAAATGAAAAATATTTTGAACTAAAAGAGTGAAAAAAAATCATGTGTGATGTTAAAAATGTGGGAGTAGCTACATCCATGCTTAAAATTTATGGCTTTGAATACATACAGTAGAAAACCTGAATATCAGGAGGGAGAAAAGAGTAAAAACTGAGGAAATAGAAAACAAATGTGCAGAATAAAGCCATAACTCCTATCTTTGAAAAGAGAAACACGGAGAGTTAGCTACATTGTTGGAAAGGCCCATATGACAGCACATTCAATAGTACTGGAGTTTTTGCAGTCCCCAACAGGAGAATCACAATATAGACTGGAGTTCTGGAGCAACCTGGGCCATCTGCAGCAGAGAATTATGTACCTTTCAGAAAACAGCTCCTGGCATGCTCCTGGGCCCTGGGAAAAACAGCATGACCATGTAGCCAGAACTACCTATGATGAGCTTGATTCTTTCAGATCCGTCAAGTCATAACATCAGATGGACCCAGCAGCAGTCTTGTCCTAAGATTGAAGTATTATATCTGTGACTGGGCTTAGTGGGGACAGAGGACCCAATTAAACTGGCATGAGTGAGTAGTCCCCGTCTCATCAACCATTGTTGCACTAGAGCCCCCTCCTCAGCTCAAAACCATGTCCATGTGGCAGTCATGGAAGTGCACTACTCACATCTTATGAGAGAATTGCCTCTAGGATTGCAGTCAGCTGACAGTCTTCAGCTGCAGGCCTTTCAGAATCTACTGCAGCATTTAAACTCAACACACACTATCCCTGGGCACCTATGGCCGATGATCAAGCATGGGGTGGGAACGGGACAGGTATTAGAGTCTAGACATTTCTACCCACCAGGGTCTTTTCTATGGGACATCCTTATACTTCAGTTCCTGTTGGGTTGGCAGAGACTTTCTCAGAGCTGCACTGCAGTCTGAGACTCTTACCCAATTCTCCCTTCCCAGTTTTCAGTTTCACAGGTTTCAGTCCTGCATTATGGCCTAAAGGCCTTTGCTAACTATTTCTGCTTCCTCTCACTTTTATCTTTCACAGGCATTTTCACAAGTATATCTTTTGCACCTCTAACTGCACCTTGATGTCTGCTTCTGAGTTGGTACCAGGAGTGGTCTGAGAAAGCAGGTGGTAAAATGGGATTTGGGGGCCTGGATCGCTTACTGCCCAGCTGGCAAGGAAGACTCCATCTCAAGTGGTATGTTGGGTATGAATAGTCCCTGGCATGAGCTGGCAGCCCACTTTAACCAGTGATGACTTAGGAAAACATCCCACTGGAGAACACCTTGTTTGATGCAAAGACTCAAGTGTTTGAAAGATACATAGAGAACAAAGCATACAGGTTCAATGAGATTGGCCAGCTATTGTAGACAATCGGCCCTACAAAGGGATAGTGAGAAACTACAGGTGAAAAACAAACAGTTAAA
This sequence comes from Avahi laniger, assembly GCA_963575035.1. Taxonomy (NCBI): domain Eukaryota; kingdom Metazoa; phylum Chordata; class Mammalia; order Primates; family Indriidae; genus Avahi; species Avahi laniger. Next base: position 28,023 of record CAUYSK010060122.1, read on the forward strand.
GGCTAAGAGCATTTAGCAAATTACAAAGAGGCTCTTATCTCCTGAAGTGGGAGAGTGGAGGCAGCTAAGGAACATACTCAGGATTTAATATTTAGGGTCACAGACTTTCAAAGAAAATTAAATGCTCAATCAAATAAAATCTGTTATGCTAAGGTCAGAATCCTGGTTGTTAAAAACAGGAGTCCAGAAAATATTAATAGAATGGGGACATCTGGGTCGATCATCAGAGGATTATGGCTGTGCAGACTCCCCTAAACTCTCAGAGAGGTAGCCTAGCCCTCCTGATTAAGAGCTACTATTTCCCCTCTGCAGCAAGACACTGCAAAACTATCATACCTGTCAGGCAACAGGTGTTACCCTCGGGAGCTGCTCTCACTTCTCCTTGTTGCCAGGCCAATAATCAGTGTCAGCTCTTAGTCCTGGCTAGGGACAAGTGGGCCTAATAAGAAAGAAAAGAGATTACACCCCAAAAGAGCTATGAAATTAGCTAGCATGTACCAACAAGAGCTAGGGGGAGTACCTCTGGATTGAACTTGGAGTGTGCATGATAAAGGAAGCTAGATCACAAGACTGGATACACAGGAATTCATTAACTTAAGGCACTCTCTAACAACATGGGATTTAACACTCTGGTGGGACCCAGGGGATGAGGTGAACTAGGGTGGCTATTAGAAACCTGGAGAAAGCAATAACCCACAGTGAGCAAAGTTGAAATGCCTGAGTTGCCATGGCAGACGGTGGAGAAAGTGATTAAAAAGCTCAGAAGTGGCTGGGTGTGGTAGCTCATGGCTGTAGTCCCAAGCGCTTTGGGAGGCCAAGGCGGGAGGATCACGTGAGGCCAGGAGTTTGAGACCAGCCTGGGCAACAGAGAGACCCTGTCTCTACAAAAAATTTTTTAAAACCCCAGCTGGGCATTAGTGCATGCCTATAATCCCAGCTACTCTGGAGACTGAGGCAGGAGGATTGCTTGAGCCCAGGAGTTTGAGGCTGTAGTGAACTATGATCATACCACTGCACTCCAGCCTAGGCAACAGATTGAGACCCAATTTCTTAAAACAAACAAACAAACAAAAACAGGAGCATTCACATTGTGGAAAAGTTAATTATGTGAGGCCAGACCCACCAGAGAAATATGTTTCATGGGAGGGTCCAGAGAACAAATCATTCACCTGGGCCTAACTATCCATTAGGCACAGTAGGCACAGTGTCAGGGGCCCATAAAGCTATTTTAATTTCTTTTTAAAATAATAAAAACTGAACTTTTAGGTCAAAGAAAATGTTTTAATATATAATATTAGTATGTTTTTCTTTATACCAGTACGAAATATAATGTTTAATACTTTTTTAAGGAATAACAAGGTCCACAAAGGCAAAGTGCCCAGGGCCCATGAAAATCATAATGCAGTTCTTCACTGCAGGCTGGGTATGATGGTAGGAGAGGTGAGCACAGAATTGAGCTTGTTAATAGCAATAGGAATGACAGGCCCCAAAGCAGGTGGCACGCTGAATTACCAGAAGCCACAGGCCATAATTACCATAATGACCTGCAAGGTTGGAGGGACAGCCAGGGAGGCTTGACCTGCAGGGAATTGTGAAGAGATCCTTAAATGAAGGCACAAATTCAAATCAGAACTTAGGAAATACAATGACCAACTCATCCTAGTTTGCCCAGGACTTCCCTGGTTTTAGCACTGAAAGTCCCATATCCCAGGCAATCCTCAGTTTCAGGTAAACCAGGATGGTTCGTCACCCTAGTGAGCAAGTAGGAACCTAAAGCAGGGAAGGCTAAGCCTCAGGTATTGGACCAACTGCTGATTAGGGCAGGTGTTTTGAGGTGGTACCAACAGGAGGCACAGGAAAGATGCATTTGAAGTGACTAGGGATGGCTGTAGGTATTAATAGTAGTCTGATCAAGCAGGGCATAGTCCTCTGAAAAGGACACATGCAGTCATGGGTCTGGGATTCAAGGGCAGGATTCTAGTCCCCAGAGTATTAGCAATGGTGAGGTAAGACCCAAATCACAGAAGAGCAGGAAATGAAAGAAAGGACATAATGCAGTTATTTAAATACAGGGACTAGAATTTAGGCAATGGCTTAATCACAAGGAACTATATATGGGCCTAATTTCTAGAAGCTGTGGAGAGTTTGGGGTAGGACAATCTACAAAACTAGCTTGATTTAGAGCTGCCGTATGTTAGTTCTGGGGTTCCTTAATTCACCCATCCTTGAGTGTGAGGCAAAACTGAGTTTACAGGAGAAAGCTAAATAACCCTAGCTATAGGGTTTAGATAGCTTTGGTAACAGCAAATGATGAGAATTACAGTTCTTTTTAACACTGGAGAGCCAAGTGTACCTATTCTATGACAGTGGAAGCTGAGACCCTGTCTTAGGTAATAAATTCCAGAGTCCAGGACTCGAGTTTGTAAGGAACACATTTATGTTAAAAATCCAAATGCATCATTTATCACAGTGAGGCTATGGCCAAATCAGAATGAATTCTCAATCTTGTAACAAACCACGAGGCATGCTATCTCTTTACGACCATCTGCTCTCTAATAGGAAACACCAGCCAGGCTGGAGGCTTGGCAGAGTTTTCCTTCATCTTCTTTGTTCTTATTCTGCCCTTTCTTTTCTTTTCTTTTAGCTTTCCCAATTCCTTGCTAACAGAAAATTTCAAATCTTGCTACCTGGCACTTTAATTTTCATTTTCCCAGTCTAGAATGATAACACTAGTCAAATACAAGTAAAATCTAAAAGTATCACTATCCAAAAGTATTTTATGATTCTCTATATTAGGCAATAGTCTCTTGAGTCAGAAATATATTTTATCTTGATAATAAGAAAACTCAGGATTTTTCTGGGGTAGCAACGAGTGAACAGTTCTAACTAATGAGAGCGGATGTAGGAAGTGGCTCATAACTAATACAGTGAATCTGTACTCTTCCCTCCACTCACACTCCCTACCCCATTGAGGGGAGGAAGGCTGCAGCAATGGGAAATGTTGGATTGCCATATTATCAAGAAGAGATCTTAAAGATCCTCAACATTTTACTCCTAAAGCAGCTGAGTCCAGAGACATGACTGCTTTAACCAAGGTCATCACCAGGTTAGTGAGCCTTTTACTTCATAAACTGAAAATGATTGTATTATCCCTGTGGAACACTGTTACACATGGTTCTTGGTGGGTGTTTAGTACAATGTGGCAGTACCTTATAGGTTAAAGAGGCTTTTTTGGGCTGTTTGATAAATCTGTCTCTTACATGATGAATTCTGGGCTACCAAAAACTGACTTATAAACAAACTTGAAAACTGGAAACTGTCTACTGTGTATGTGAGTATGTGTGTGAGGTATGTGTTATGGGATTTTATTAATATAATCACCAGAGAGGATGTGTTGTGGTTCTAAAATCTTACAATACATACCCTTCCAGAGCAGCAGTTTTCATTCTCATTTTGACCAAAACCTAGAGTAAGAAATACCCTTGACATCTGACCCAGTGTGTATGTGCACACACACATATACACTCACGCATATAACAGACATGAAAGTTTCCCAAACATTACTTCCCTTACTGTATATGATGCTCTCTAGTATTTTCACAACTCAATAACAGGTTAGGTTCCACATTTTTTAAAAACACAGATGTTGAAAGTTACAGGTCTAGAAATTCTAGACTCTAGCTATAGCTTGATGTCAATGTGTACTCAAAAATTAATTTGTCAAATATGAACTATTTATCAGAAGTCAGCTGTTTAGACTGAAAACATACTTCCCACATTTCCTTAAAGGTATAAGCAGACTAGCCCACAAAAGTATCTTTCCATATACTTACACACGTATTAATAGAACATCAGAATGGTAGCTTTTTAGGGGTGAGCAGCCAGCCACTTCATGCATGCCCTTCTCTCTTCTTCTATTGTCTTCTTCTACATCCACTTAAAAAGCAGGACATTCTCTTTTATACTAACACAAAATAAAATATTAAACAGTCTCCTGGGAAGTGTGATAAGCCAAAAATGCAAAATTTCTTGAAACTGAATCTTTTGTCCAAACAATAGGATTAATAAATATGTGATATTTAGAACTTCCTAAGCCAGATCCTGCGAGAAGCATTGTCATCTTATATAAGTTAGATCCCCACTTAGAAACATGATGTCCCCACCAACACTGAGAAGGTGCAGGAACAAGAACTTACTGTAGAGCACCTACAGGCTGAACACTTTCTGTCCTGGGCTTAGGAAATCTAACAATAATCCTACCTTTATACAACCATGCAAAATATATGGTGGATTTGAATCCTGATTCTTCCAATTTCAAAGCCCATGTTTTGCACAATCTCAAGTGCTTCTCAATCACTTGATTTGTTAATGGGGCAGAGGTGGTGGAAACTGTTGGTCATGTGAAAAAGCAAAAGCCCACAGTCCTGTGAATTCTTATTGCACCAGGAAGTGGGAGGTAAACCTGCAAAGTTGATATTGCTCTAGTTTTGATCAAATTGGAAAAAATCCAATTCCAAAGTCAAGGCTGAAACATTTGAATTCCTGGAGTTGCACAAAATAATGAAAAGAAAATGAACAATGAGCATATTTTTTCACTAAGAACACTAACATAATTCTTACATTGCTTTCAATGGTTGATGGGGTGCTGACATTTAGTCCTTTCCCACCTCCTTCCTACCCTCAGATAATATTTGTCTTTCAGTACACCATTAGAGGCTTAGCATAAAACTTGAGAATTCGGTCAGTCCTTCCTTTTCTGGTCAGGAAGTATTCAAACAATCTTGGGAGAATCATCTAAAAGATAACCAAAAGATAGCCAGTCATGGTGGTTTGTACCTGTAATCCCAGTGACTTGGGAGGCTGAGGTGGGAGAATTGCCTGAGGCCCAGAGTTTGAGACCAACCTGGGCAACATAGCAAGATCAATAAAAATAAAAATCATCTGGGCATGGTGGCACATACCTGTAGTCCCACCTACTTGAGAGGCTAAGGCAAGAGAATCCCTTGAGCCCAGGAGTTCAAGCTGTAGTGAGCTATGATTGCACCACTGCACTCCAGCCTGGCAAGAGGGCAAGACCCCATCTCTAAACCAAAACAAAAGTGAAAGATAACTGAAGGAGACTCCTTCGTTGGTGTGCTGTAATTTCCAAATTACACCATCCTATAATCATATCAATCTGATTTGATTGATAATATTTTTCTATGAATTTGCATCTTTCATCTAAATTTTCAAATTTATTGGCACAAAGTTGTTCGTATATTTCTATTATCCTTTTAATTATTGCTGTATCTGTAATGTCCCCCTTGACATTCTAAATTATTATTTTTACCTATTCTCTTTTTGTCTCAGTCTCACCAAAAGTTTGCCAATTTTATTAATGTTTCAAAAAAATCAAATTGCTACTTTATTGGTTCTTCCCATTGTGTCTTTGTTTTCTATCTCATTAATTTCTGCTTTTATCTTTATCATTTCCTTCCTTCTACTTTCTTTGAGTTTATTGTGTTATTTTTGTAATTCCTTCAATTGTTTGCTTAGATCATTAATTTAAAATTTTTCTATTTTCTTCAATATACATTTAAAATAAGTTCCCCTCTGGGTAGCACATTAGTTGTATTCAACAAATTTTGATCTATAGTGTTTTCAATCATTGCTTATTTTAATACTTTCTATGTTTTGTTGAAGCATTTTAAGTATTTTATTTATTATTTTATTACTAAGATAAGTGTGTTAAAATCTTCCATATGATATGGAATTTGCCAGTTTCTCCTTAAGTTTTGTCAGGTTTTGTTTTACATAATTTGAAGTTCTTTTATTATGTATATATAAGTTCATGATTGTTAAACCTTCTTAGTAGACAATATTATCATCCTGTAATGTCTCTCCTCATCCCTCTTTATGCCTTTTGCTTTAACGTCTATTTTGTTCATCATTAATTTTTCTCTGCTGCTTTCTTTTGGTTAACATTTCCTAGGCATGTCTTTTTTTAGCCTTTACTTTTCACCTTAGTGTGTCTTCAAACTTCAGATGTTTCTCCTATATATGGCACAGAGATAAAATTTTTTTTTTTAACCCAACAGTTTTTGTCTTTGGGTTGCAAAGTCCTATTTATATTTTTTGTAATCATTTATGTGCTTGAATTTATTTTTACCATTTTCTTTGTTCCTCTTTCCCTTTCTCCTTCTTTTTCTTGCCTTCTTTTGGCTTCTACTGAATTTTTTGGTTTATTTTTCCTCCTCTACTAATAGGCATTTTTACACTCTATATCTATTCTTCTGGTGTTATTCTTGAAATTTTAACATGCTTTCTTTACAATTCTAAAGTTAGTCAATACATTTATCCTTTTCTTGATCATTATAAGAGATTAGAATACTTTATAAGTCTGATCACTCCCATACTACCTATATGTTTGTTTTCCAGTATTTTAGTTTTAATTTATTATAAGTTATACCATTATTATTACTATTATTTTATACAGTAAACATTTTTATTTACTCATATTTATCATTTCCTTTGCTCGTCATTTCTTCTTTCATCTCAGACCTTTCTCCTGGGTTCATTTTCATTCTTCCTAGAATATATTCTATAGAATTTCTTTTAGAAAGAATCTCTACATTTTGGTTTATCAGAAAACATCTTTATTTTGGCTGGGCTCGGTGGCTCACGCCTGCAATCCTAGCACTCTGGGAGGCCGAGGCGGGCGGATTGTTTGAGCTCAGGAGTTCGAGACCCGCCTGAGCAAGAGCGAGACCCCATCTCTACTAAAACAGATAGAAAGAAATTAGTTGGACAACTAAAAATATATATATAGAAAAAATTAGCCGGGCATGGTGGCACATGCCTGTAGTCCCAGCTACTCGGGAGGCTGAGGCAGAAGGATCGCTTGAGCCCAGGAGTTTGAG